>NQII01008749.1:0-62951 GCA_002778355.1 Clitarchus hookeri
GAATGGTGGTGTGAGATAAAGTAAATAGTAGTGTACTTTTCACCGGAATGACTATGACTACGGCCCCACTTTTACAGTACCTAAATTAAAATAGCTGATTACGTAATAAAAATTTCACCATTTTGCCAAAACACATTTAACAATAAGGATGAAAGGACAACCTTACAAGAGTGCACTTGTCATGTAACACACATTGCAACATCACAGTAATTATTGTGCAATCAATCTTGTAGTTTGTTGAGACATTTAAAACTGCCCAAAAACATTCACTAGCATTTCAGTTTTACACTATTTGCACTTTGGTCAGTTTATAAAACCCAAATACCCTTCACTTTCAAACTCCCGGACATAATATAAAACCGTAACAATTGTTGGCATTCTTAACAGATTTTGCAAAGTAAGCAGCAAAAAACGATCACCACCCTCGCTCAATGGTTACAAATGCCGTATTGGTTAGTTGTCAAGAGCCACAAAGGACAGAAGACGATTAAAGTCGTAGTGTTTATACAAATTCAGCGCAAATGTTTAGTGTTCATCTGTGTTATATATACGTACTATTTACTTTCGTCATATCACCAATCTTTTTAGTTAGAGATGTCCGCATATTTTATTTGAAAATATTTCCTAACCTCACTTGCCATGATAAATGTCCACCAACACATGAAATTATAAAAACGTTTGCAAGAATATCATTTTTGGTAGTGAAATGTGTGTACATTGACACAAATTTACTGAAATAAACTTTCAGTGGAAGTTGTAACGTCCGTGAACACACACGCTTCGAATCACGCAATGCAACTGCAATCACAGCCAAGTAGCATTGGGCAGGTTATGAATGCAACATACCGAACCAACATGCCAATTCCTCTATCGATAACGAAATGAAAAGTAGCTAAGTAAATAAATTGTATTTTTCACATAGTAAATTTGCTACGTTTGGAGTTTGTCAACGTCCCGGTGACGAGTGAGCACAACACACAATTAAAAACAAAGAGAATTTGCTGGCGTGCTACAAATTGTTTGAACCAACCCCATTTTAAAAAACACCATGTGACATCTCAGTCAAATAATTAAACATTTGGTGTCGAATTAAACAATCATCATGTACTAGCTTATTTTTATGTGAATGTTTAGGTTAATGATATTGAAACTCGCTCATATCAACCAGCAATCAATCTTTGCAACTTTTAGATGTCGCTCGCATAAAAACAAATGCAGTGCTCACAGTTTGCCGTAGCTTTGTAACAGTGCAAGTTTGCAACCAAATTTTTATAATTTTCGCAATAAATACGTAGTGTTAATGTTACATAACATATGCCTAACAACACTTTTTTAAGCTTATGTAACGATCTTTGAATTCTGCGCATAAGCGGAAGTATCACAACTTTCTCGACAACATTTGATTAGTCAAACCATAATTGCTTACGTAGAGTCGATACAAAGCTTCTCGCACAAAACCCGACTTGTATTTCACCTGGAACAACACATACAGATATGAACATAAATTTTTCCCAAAACTATCGCGGAAAAGTTGTTTTCCGCGCAACAAGAAAATCGTTATGAATTCCTGAAATTTTTCCCGAAGTTCGGGACACCGCACAACCCTAGTTTTTAGAATGTTACGAAACTTGCTGAAAACAAAACTACCAAATTGCGACCGAACTGAAGCTACTAAATACTAATATACCAACTAGTAAATTTGAACACGGCCAGTACAGTTTTATTTTCAGATTATATCCGCATCTGATATTTTCACGCAGAAAATAATTTTCCAAGAGGGATTCAGCTACTGGCATACATCAAGTAATTTTTAACCGTTTTTGGGAGGTGATAGGTTATGTATTTGTAGTACATGTAATTGGTTTTTATTGCTTTGATTCTTAGATTTCCAATACTAAATTATGTGATTCTTCAAAAACAGAGGGTATCGTGGAATCAAAGTAACATCCCTAATATGCATTATATCATTGCCATGCTTGTTGCTTTAAATTTTTTTAATGTCCCATTACTGTTAAATTTGCAGAAAAAGTTATTTTCATAAATTGTGCAATCAGTAAAATACTTGCTATGTTGTTCTTTTATTTGCTATTTTCTATAAGAGTGCTTTTTGTACCCAGGTATGTTTTGTAATTAATAACCCCCAAGATCATGCAAATCTGAAGAAAAAAAAAATGTCATATAGCGGACTGCTTCCATGTCTGTAAATATCAAACCAACATAATTTCAAACAAAATTATGAAACACAAAATTTTCTCCTAATGACTGGGACTTCACTAATGTTACTCCGAAACCAACTGTCAAACTTCTACAGTGGCACCAGACTCCAAGTTGAGGAATTGAATAAAATGTAATCGAGGCCATAGCCTTCTCTAAATGGATTGCAGGGCGGAGGTGGGATAACTTTCCATACCACGTATACAGTCATTACATTAGTGTATCCTTTAAAATGTATGAAACTGCAATTTCCCATAAGTCCTGTTTTGTTATGACCACAGCTGAGGTCCACAGACCATTGATAACAGTGGCATATATAGACACGAGAGAACACTGCTTCTCACATGGCCTGCTCCAGAGTAAGCTCGCTTACCAACCCGTATTCCTAGAACGTGAGGGCAGCACCACTAATGTGGTGTACAAAGATAACCTTCACCAAAGGAAAATAGTTACTACTTCGTGTTGTACATGCAGGCAAAGGCACAAACCTACTAAATATAAAAATTACTCAAGCGCACAATGTACACTTAATATAATGTTACAATTGTGTTTTCAGTTAACAAGTCGAGAACAAATTTAACTTTAGCATTCACAGTTCGTAGACTAGCAAAAATAACTTTTTTTTTTCCAAATATGCTCAAATAAGGACCAGTTTGTTAAAGGCTTAAGTTTTGATTTTCTCATTAATATTCATCTCTAAAGTTAATTTTGATATTTGTATAAGTTTCAAGCATTGGAAGTATCTGTTTATAAGGCTGCGTATTAGCGGAATTAGAAAAAGTGGTATGCGGACTCAGCCATAGTCATTTTGTACGTTTATTGTAGCAAAGTATTGCAGAAGTTGTTAAAGTACTTCTGCCATAATTAATGCACAACTTACAATATCCCACTATTGCCACCCAAAAACTTACGTGAAAAATATGGCTATGTCGCAAGTATGTATTGGTACCAAAAGTACATACCTTTTGAGAAAAACCATGTCTCGTTCAAGTACACGAAGATCCATCCTTCTTCCTTCAGCTTCTGATATTGCCTCAGGAAACCCCTTCGTATTCTTGAGATCTTCGCATTTTCCAAAAGCACCTTCCGAGCATCAGTCTTCTTCCACAAGAATCCCAGCCTGAGAAGCAGTCGATGCAAAGAAATCCTACTCCCCTGGAACCAGGGATCGCCGCTGTTCTTCAAGGCTTCCAGGATTGTATCCAGTGTCACATGTTCTCCTGGAAATATTTTTCACACTATGCCTACACACACGCACTCACACACACTCCCGAAATTGACTCAACTGTGTGTGCATTGAAAACTGTAAAAGTACATGTCTCACGTGATTGCTAGATACAGGATAACCTGGTTAGTCATGTTCAAACAGAAGTAACTCGTCACCAGAATACATGTCATTATAGCACATAAAATTTTGTTTTATAATGAAATCCTAATTATTTCATTTACAAAAATGGTACAGCAATGTTTATTTTCAGTGACAGTACTGATCTAAGTAAGAGCACTTGTTTGNTTCTTCCACGAGAATCCCAGCCTGAGAAGCAGTCAATGCAAAGAAGTCCTACTCCCCTGGAACCCGGGATCGCCGCTGTTCTTCAAGGCTTCCAGGATTGTATCCAGTGTCACATGTTCTCCTGGAAATATTTTTCACACTATGCCTACACACACGCACTCACACACACTCCCGAAATTGACTCAACTGTGTGTGCATTGAAAACTGTAAAAGTACATGTCTCACGTGATTGCTAGATACAGGNGATTGTATCCAGTGTCACATGTTCTCCTGGAAATATTTTTCACATTATGCTTGCTCCTACAATTGACAGAACTGGGTGTGCATTGAAAACTGTAAAAGTAAATGTCTCACGTGATTGCTAGAGACAGGATAACCTGGTTAGTCATGTTCAAACAGAAGTAACTCGTCACCAGAATACATGTCATTATAGCACATAAAATTTTGTTTTATAATGAAATCCTAATTATTTCATTTACAAAAATGGTACAGCAATGTTTATTTTCAGTGACAGTACTGATCTAAGTAAGAGCACTTGTTTGGAGAACTTCAAATATTTATTCCTAGGAAATTTGAAAGCTTAAATATAAATTGTTTCAAATGTCCATAGAATTATTTCAAGTAACATGCCTACTCTAACATGTATAGTTATTTTTAATGCAATGCATTACAAATTACTGAAGGGTCACAGAAAAACCTACAACTGGAACAAAAAATAATTCACTGCCTTTGGTGAATGCACAGAGTGCAGTAATTGTAAAAGCCTATGCCAATAAATGTATTGCTGTACCATTCAATTTATGTGTACTACAAAAACATGGATTACATCATTGAAATTTTTTTTATATAGGCCTACTGTAAGTCTTAAGGTTAGAGAAAACATTATACAATCATTGGTTTCATATACCTGTTTCATACATGCGGTATATGATGCGACGAATAAGATCGCATGTAAAATTGTCAACATCTCCGACACCTAACACTCTTTTCTTTCTTCTCGTCTTCCANTTACAGATGAGACACCACAGAGGTAATTATATACAATAAGGGCTTTTCCGAAAACTGAGAAAATAATACCTGCTAATAATTATGTATATGGTTATTACTAATCACTCTTAATATGAATTTCATTAGGGCTGCACGTAATTTTCAGTATAAACCATGAAATGTGATGGTGAGGAAGACTATGAATATAAGCGTGCTTATGTGGTAAAACACGTAAAATATATGTAAAATAGATTTCTATCGGGTCACTGAATTGTGGCAAATATGATAATGCTTCGGTAAAGAAAACTTGTAATTTACAAAATGTTATTCACAGGGTATGTTTTTGCCGACGCACTAAGGTTATATACAGGATAAAAAAGTATCTAGAAGTGTGAAAATATAATTCATTCTGATGAAGTTTTCAATGCTAACCTTGTATATATTAACGAGAAGAATGTACTACGTAATGTATTAGTAGTAGAAAAAAATATACATTTTGTATATCATACAAAAATACATCCACAGTTTTACAAGCAGTAGACGTGTATCGCCATGATACTTTCATTGAGCAATCATGCACAGACACAGGAAACAAATGTGTATCAATATTGGTTTCTGTGACAGTTGTATGCTAAAAGAGTGCGCAATTTAAGTGTACCGCGTAAACTTTACTGTGCGACAGCATGTGATCTGCAAGTGTTATTTAGCGTTTTAATTGCGATTCTTTCAATTTGAAGTGTTAAATAAAATTATTGAGCGATGGTTGTTTCTTTGCAATCATGTCAATGTGAAATGATAAAATATAATTATTGTGCGGAAATAGTGTGTTTGTTGAGTTTCCATGAATCGAATAAACGCAAACGTGTCCTAGACATGTCTTAAAGGCCATACATCTCCAAGGATATATATTCGTCAATCACATGGGTGAATAACGTCATTTATACTCTGGTTTGGTAATTATCCAGTTTAGGGGCTTTTCTGAACGAAACTCCGTAGACCAACAAAAGTAGCATTGGTGGGTTCTGCACAGATTACATTATTAATATTTAGGAGGGCGTAATGTTAAAAGAAGTAGAATGTATCAAATAAAATAGTTAAAAGTACGAGCAGCCCACCACTTTGTTTACGTCGGATGCCATGCTAGGGTCATTAACGTATGACTAATTTCGTAATATGTGGCCACCTAACCTAACAGAACCTAACCCCACGATAAGTGAATCACTATTTTACATTTTTAAACTAACCTAGGATTGAAGATTTTAAAACTAACCTAGGATTATAGAGTGTTAATATAACCTAGGATAGTAGGTTTTTAAACTAACCTTGGATTTACACCCTACGATCCTAGGTTAGATTTAAAACCTATAATAATAGGATAGTTTAAAACCCTACAATCTTAGGTTAGATTAACAAACTATAATCATAGGTTAGTTTAAAATGCTACAATCCTAGGTTTGTTTAGTAATGTAAAATAGTTATTCACTTATCGTGGGGTAAGGTTCTATTAAGTTAGGTGGGCACATATTACGAAATTAGTTATACGTTAACGACCCTAGTATATTCGTGTTCTGCGTAATTAGTAGAGTGGAAACATACCACTTTTCGGGGTTTTTTTTTTTTACAGAAAAGCCCCTAAACTGGATAATTACCGTTTTAGANGTTATGGCCTACAATCACATGTGGTCAACATATAAAACAAGGCAAGGCACTACATCAAAACAATAAAATATCACACAACGTAACTTTGTACTTACCTGCGGACAGTTCGAGCGGGGATATCCAGAAGTTTTGCAGTCTGGTTGAGACTGAACCATTTTCCAGCTGGCCAGTGCGAATCATTTCTTCCACACGAATAATATCTGACTGCCTCTGACTGTTTGTAATGGGATTCCGGGACCGGTTCATTTCCGAAGTACCGAATTTAGGAAAACTTAAAGCTAGAATCTTAAGAGACTATCCACCACAAAGCGTATATGGCAAAGGTACTAGAACCAGGCAACGGAAACACTGTGCAGATACAGTAAAGCAGGAATAAATTACAAAACAATCGAAAATACCGACAAGCTAGATAGAGCTAAAACTTGAAAAAACCATATATATAGGTTAGCAGTACTAAGGAAATATAAATTAAGACTACAGATAATGGTACAGCTATAAAGTAAATAAACTTAAAATGAGGCTATTCCACAATTAACGTACAAATAAAAAACTTAGACGAGTATGCAGAAATTTTATAACTAATCCAACTAGTAGGCCTACATGGGCAAAGGATATAAATAAACGATAAAAGTTAACCTACAGACAAAATTGTGATGTACAAGACTCCTAGTAAATACAGGCTAATTCAAAAGTTTAATGCTAACAAAAATTTAACTAAACCCAAAGCAAGGCCACAGTAGAAATTACTAAACAGACGTGCCGTAATATTACGCTGGAATTATACTACAAATAAAAAATCACTATACTTTAAGTTAAGTCTATATTAGAATTATCTTAAATAAATTATACAACACTAAAACACTAAAAACAATGTGATAAATTGCCAATGTCGCAAGATCACAGAAAAACCACGTGCGAAGCCACAATGGCGTCGCTGTGAATCGAATGTGTTCACCAAGCCGTGTATGCACACATCTTAGAACGTAAAATGAACATGTTTTAATATTTCGTAGATGATCTGCATACATACTCAATACAGTTCATAAAAACAAAATAATTACTTTAAGTTCAAAAAGTATACAACTTTATGTTTATAATTTAAATAAATAATTTTATTATTATGAACTATTTTTTTTCTTACGGTACCAACACTAAAATATATACAACGAAGCGACCAGTCAGGTGATACAATGCTGTGGTAATGATAGTAAAAGTTGTTTCATTGCTATGGAGTTGGTGGTTCTGAATTTCGGCGAGCTGTCAAAAAGTGGCCTTCTTATATGGTACAGAATATAACTTGCTCTAGTAATGAGCTTGTGGGGCATGTTCATTTTAATACCAAATCTCCAGTTTCAAACTGTTTAATTTAGAAATCTTCTGAAATCTTTTTCTACTTTCAGCTGCTGAAAAAAATCTTGATTGCACTAATTAATCAATTTCTGCATTAAGCTTGCCTGTGTTGCCTTCAATTACTTCTACCTGCAGGGTAGGTAGGTTTTTCAGTTTGAAGATCTCTGAATGCTTTTCAGGTTAACTTACTTGGCTGACTAGCGTTACTACCTCCTGGCTGTGGTGAACTTGACTAATAACCTATAGCATGTTTGTACACTAGTGCATTTCGGTTAAGTGAGTCATTCTTCTAGAAATAACCTCGTGTCTGGTAATTATGGTATGGTGTGTACTAAACTGGCACAAATTGATACTGGTAAGGTGCAAGGTAAGGAGGTGGTTGTGGCAAATTGACAGGAACATTTAGGTTAACAGTGGCATCAGATTTACTCTCTGATTGGTTGGTGTTACTTTTATTTTCCCGTGCCTTGCTTCCTCTAGACATCACGTCTTTATCATTGTTTTGACTTTTTCCTCTACTCCTTTCTTTACCTCGGTAACCTGTGTTGAACCGGTTATGATTTACTCTGCCTCTTCCCCTAAAATTCCTATGTTGAAACTGGTCTTGACTAGAATTAGCATTGCTGTTAGCATTTTCTTGTTCATACTGGCCACCAATTATGTTAGCTCTAGGATTACTGTTATTTTGTTGTCGGTATTGATCTGGGTGGAATTGCAAGTTTGGCTCCCTTGAAGTATCGTACATATGTGGTGCACAATTTTGGCTATGACGTTGGTGTTCCCCAAACTTGTTTGACTGCATTTGCCTTCATAGCTGGTCGAGTCGCAAAATTTGGTATTTGAACTCTGTTATGTATCTGAATGATCTACCTGCCCACTGAAGCTTATATTTATAGGGTAGTTGTGACAACAGAATTTCGCCAAATACTTGGTCCCCCATAGGCGAAGACAGGTGGCGTGTTCCTTCGAACATTTCGCTAAAATGTTTTTCTAGCGATCTGTTCTTTTTTGGATGAATTTTTTCCAAATGCAACTGGAATCTCAAGTGGCCATTTACCTGCGCACTCCAAAATTGATATAGGAAAGCATCACGAAAAGCTGTGTAGGAGTGGATTTTATCCTTCACCACTTTCTACCAGTAAAATTAAGTGTTTCAATATTCGTCCAATTTATTTAAATACGTCACAGGATTTTCAAACAATTTTTTAGCAAAATTAGGTATACTATGAGCCCACTGTTTGGCTGGATGATACAGTAGGGTGGCAGTAGGACTGGTAATTGAACTAAACTGTACATGAAATGTAACGCATTGGCCCTCAATTTGGCATGCACTCGATAACAGCCGATCATTAGTGTTATCTGTGCCATATGCATTTTAAAAATTTTTGCTCTGGAATGTTGTATGCTGATTAGCAAACTTTCTAACCAATCATTTGTGGTTATAATTTTGTTATTGACGTCACTGATCTGATTCTGCCACTTTTCTTTAACAGCCTCGTTTGCCCTTTCTGGTGGTTATAAACGAGCTTCCAGATGTTACACGAGTGACGTTAATTGTGCATCAACATTGTTCCGTGAGGTGGCATTATCTACAAATGCGTCTGAAACTCTCGTCTTCTCTACTTCCGCGACACGTGTTTCTAAGCTTGACAGCTGTGTCACGACTTCTACACGCATTGTCTCATTTCGCCTCAAAACTAACTGTTTGTGTCAAAAAAATTTTTTTTAATTTTACGCACATCGTCCTGAACTGCGTTTTTTTCCAGCGATGTATTTTCTTTGCGGTTTTCGATTTGAGAAGCAAGTGTCTGCCTAACAGCTTCTGTTTGTGTATGAAAATTAGATCTGAGCTGAACTATCGTGGTATATTGGCATGAAGCATGCTTTTCAAACTTGTTGTTAATCGCTTGGATCTCTTTTCGCAGCTCCGCATTCCTAGTTAAAATTTCCCCTTTAATTTCTTGGAATCCGTTCGCTGCTTCCATTTTTATTTCGTGTTTAATTTCCAAGAACTATGCTACAGGTGTGCTAGACATATTCATAGCACTTTCATTTAATTCATTCTCGAAATTTTGCAGATTATTAGCATTATTCTCAGCATTTTCGTTTAATTTAATAGCAGTGCTCAAGGTATTTTCGTTTGACCTATTTTCGAAATTTCGTTAATTTTATATTAGAAATTTTGCATTTTAGAGTTCATTTGCAAAGTGAAAGATTTCATCATTGACATTAATTCTGTTATACACTTAGGTGACAAAAGGCATGGGATAGCAATTTGCAAATATACAGATGACAGTAGTATCGCGTACAAAATGTATAAATGGGCAGTGCATTGGATGGGCTTTCATTTGTAGTCAAGTTACTCATGTGAAATGGTTTTTGACGTGATTATGGCCGCACGACGGGAATTAACAGACTTTGAACGCGGAATGGTAATTGGAGCTAGACGCATGGGACATTCAATTTCGGAAATGGTAAGGAAATTCAACATTCCGAGATCCACAGTGTCAAGAGTGTGCCGAGAATACCTAATTTCAGGCATAACCTCCCACCATGGACAACACAGTGGCCGACCACCTGCACTTAATGACCGAGACCAACGATGTGTGCGCAGAATGGTCAGTGTTAACATACAAGCAACACTGCGTGAAATAACCGCAGGAATCAATGTGGGACGTACGATGGACGTGTCCGTTAGGACAGTGCGGTGAAATTTGGCTGTACTGGGCTATGCCAGCAGAAGACCGACTCGGGTACCTTTACTAACAGCACAACATATCCTGCAGCACCTCTCCTAGGCTCGTGACCATATCGGTTGGACCCTAGACGACTGAAAAACCGTGGCTTGGTCAGATGAGTCCCGATTTCAGTTGGTAAGAGCTGATGGTAGGGTTCGAGTGAGGCGCAGACCCCACGAATCCATGGACCCAAGTTATCAACAAGGAACTGTGCAAGCTTGTTATGGCTCCATAATAGTGCGGGCTGTTTTTACATGGAATAGACTGGGTCCTCTGGTCCAACTGAACCGATCATTGACTGGAAAGGGTTATGTTCAGCTACTTGGAGATCACTTGCAGCCATTCATGGACTTCATGTACCCAAACAACAAAGGAATTTTTATGGATGGCAATGTGCCATGTCACCGGGTCACGACTGTTCGCGATTGGTTTGAAGAACATTCTGGACAATTCCAGCGAATGATTTGGCCACCAATATCGCCCGACATGAATCCCATCGAAAATTTATGGAACATAATCGAGAAGTCAGTTCATGCTCAACCTCCTGCACCGGCAACACTTTCGCAATTATGGACATCTATAGAGGCAGCATGGCTCAATATTTCTGCCCGGGACTTCCAACGACTTGTTGAGTCCATGCAACGTCGAGTTGCTGCACTTCGCCGGGCAAAAGGAGGTCCGACACGATATTAGGAGGTATCCCATGACTTTTGTTGCCTCAGTGTATTATCTACATAAGAATTACTACGTGATGTGGTTTATTTTTCCGCCCATTCAATACTGTTGTTGCCAAGACTCGTGTAGGCTCGCAGTTGAGGAGGATGGCCTGTCGCAAGGGGGGTTTAGGAAGGCAATGGCCACGCCTCCACGCCGTGCTACGTGCCTTACAAAACACATTACTTCTCGTTCCTCGCAGTAGTGACGAACTGTGGACAATGACGAGTAGCACGCGGCCAAAGAGGTGTAAACAAGTTATACACATCAAAGAAAGAGAAGTCATCAGGAGTGCTGTAGAAGCTTGTGATGGAGAGGCAAGGAATAGATATTTGTTGGTTCCTATTAACAAGGCTACAGAGAGAGTTGCAAAGAACACAGAAGTAAGTAAAGAATCTATCGAAAGAATTCGCAATCAAAGCAGAGAGAGACCTGAAACAACTTCAGGAAAGCTAAGGTAAGAACACAAAGCTTACACTGTTCATCGTATCTCCTATTACGGGTTCCGACTACCTGCAATTATTTTGTGCAACAGAGTCCTCAAAACGGGCGGACTCTAAGGGGAACTCTTGCTCACTCCTTACTAGCTTCGTTATCTGTACCCACAAGGCGCTCAACATTCATGCTGTCTCTCTGCCGGCGACTCGCCTACCCATGGCTTTCAGTAGTGAACATACTTATTTTAAAAGCACACTTGACATGTGNAAACCAGTGTAGGGACTTCCGGACGACATGTGTCGCCCATTAACGCGAGGTCAAGCCGAAGTGAGGTAGCACTTGCCACACTCGGGCCTCCTTCTCCCACCCCCTAGCAAGCCCAGGGAAATGTGTAAATGCAGAGAAATGACGATAGTAAGGCGATTTCCGCCCGTAGTTAAAAACACTCACTGAAAATAAGCTGACAAGCGTGAAGGTGGTGCCACGAGCACTCCTCCCCCGTACCCTCCTTTAACCAAACCGCGGGGCAACTGGGACACGCGCTGAGGAAGAATAAGCTGACAGGGTAAGTTTCAGGGTGCAGGCCACCACCTTCCCTCCCAATCTTCAAGAACCATGGCGCATGTAAGAAGTGCTTTGTACTGCGCCCTCTTCCTCCCTCCCCTAACAAGGGAGGGAGGCAAGAGAGGATATAAGTGAATTTACCAGAGAGGAGGGAGTCAGTTCGTTATTACAGCACAGAGAAGAATCTGTTAGGCAGTGCGTTATAACTGCACAGAGAGATCAGTTGGTCAGACATATTGGGGCAGTCGGAAGCTGCGATACTCCACGCTGAGAGAGTAAGTCAGTACAACAGTTACCAAGGCTGGGATATCAGAACCCGGCCACTTTCGTCAGCTGCATCAGTCAGTCGCAACATTAAGGGGTCAGCCATATCGGGACGCGAAATGCGAGGCGCAGGGCAGAAGCAGTTAGACAGTTACCAGAGTCACGTCGGACGAGTAGAATCACCACGCCGGGACGCGAGTCAGTAGTCAGTCAGTTACCAAATCAGTCAGTCAGTTACCAGTCAGTCAGTAACAATGCACCGAGAAGGCAGAGTCGAGTGGTGAGCTTCAACAAGAAGTGCCATGTCGAGCTAGTGGGATTAGTCCAGTACAGCCCGTAGCCGAGAAAGACGAATGGGGGCCCGCCAGGGTCCCTCGCCGGGATGTGGTAGGGAAGAAAGCAGTCAGTTACTACCCTATGCCGAGAACGGGAGCAAGTGGTGAACTTCAACGAGAAGCGCCACATCGAGAGGAAGCCAGCTGAGTGAAACAATCTAACCATAGAGAGCATATAACAGGGCCATCCAGCTCACGAAATCTCATCAACTCCCGGAATGTATCCGGGCCATCCAACTCACCAGACCTCAACTGCCGGAACAACTACCACGCAATAAGTACAGATAAGTAACATAAGCGTCACTCAGGGATGTGTCCTGTCACCTAATGCCCCCACAGCATCGGAAACGTAGCCAGAACATTGTAACCAGCCCTTCAGGCCTTGAACTCGCAGGGTGTTAAAGTATGCGTAAATTCTTGGCACCAGGTGTCGGGACAGTATGTACAAACTCCCGAAAAATTCCGGGAATTTATGAATACATTCCCGGGCAAATAAACATGTTAAACCCAAACATAATTAAGTAAGTGATTGATATACCCTGAACCTTCCAGGCACCTATAGTCTGTGCCAGTTAACCTTAACTGTAGACCCTACGAACCATTATGTACACCACAGGTGGGGAGTAGCGTCACACTAATAAGAAGAAAGTACGATATGTTTCTGAAGACAACTCTTAAGTGTTTGTATACAAAAATCTGTTGCTGAAGCTGTTTCTGAAAGCACCCTTTTAAGCCATTTTTACGTCAAAAATAATTCTTGGAGTTTAAATGAGAACCTTAAACATGGTGTTTGGACGCTCCTACAAAATATCCAGCTGTTTAGGAGTAATGTGTTTTGAACGAAACCCTTGTAATGCACTTCACGCACCAGACGGTCGGAGCCCTTATTACATCTGCAATGTGATGAATTTATGTAAATTTTTAGTCACTTTGAGAGTTACATAACAGCAACAAAGCAAGGTTTATTTTCTTGACTGAACCGGTATGCTTTTCAAACATTGCACGAATAGTAAAGTGTCATTCGTGACTATTCCGTAATATTTGCAAGTAATATATTCAGTCAACCAAAACCATTCAACAGATTTTATTAAAAAATTGTAAATTTGGCGTAATCCTCATAACTATTTAACTGCAATTTTTAATGTACATTTTGAAGGTACTCGTTATTGTATTTGAATACTAGAAGTCCATGCTAAAATTGACTAAATATGGAAATTTTTATATTGATGTTAATTGTGATATCGGCAGTCAAAATGCTAAGCTATATAAATATAATATATAAAAAGATATATATATATCATTTTTAACAGGAAAAATTATTTTGTGGTACTTTTACACATACAGATTGTAATGCTATAAGCGCACATCGAAACTTAATATAACACATGTTTTTAAAGAAAAGGACTTTGATATTTTGTTTTATTTACCTATATCAAACAAATAAATAAGGTAATACATCCAAGTATTTAAAAAAGAACAAATTCAGCTGGAAGTGAAACTAGTTCATTCTATCATTTACTTATTGTTCAGAAGCTTTGGGACATGCATTACCGGTATACATGTATACATTTATATTGTGTATAGCCCTTAAACAAAGGGCCTAGAAAATAAGTTTATGTATAAATTTTTCTGTCATTTCAGGCCAAAAAAAACCTACGAAAATTGTTATCGATAACTTTGACAGGCGTGTGATAAGGGACATTATTAGAAAATTTTACGTCGTCAAGAAAATAGTACCAACTGTAGGTAAACTTATGCCAGTTCTGCGTAAAAAGATTGGGTGGAATTGGAGTCAGCCGTCTCTACGAAGACTGCTCAAAGACATGGGCTTCTTGTGGAAAAGATCACAAAAGAAGCGGGTGTTTCTTGTTGAAAGAGCTGACATCGTTGTGAGGCGTTCAAAGTATTTGACAACTATGAAACAGCTCAGAATAGAAGGCAGGAACATATTTTACATTAACAAAACGTGGAATGACACTAATTTGACATTTAAGAAGTGCTGGAAAAAGAAAGGTGACGTTGAAGGATTGGTAGAAAGTGGTAATGCAGCAAACAGACTTATTGTTGTGGATATCGGGTCGCAAGAATGCTTTCTTCTGGGCGGGCAGTTAATTTACAAGGCAAATTCGACGACATGTGATTATCACGGGCAGATGAATGCTCTGCATTTTGAGAAGTGTATTTCTCAGCAAGTTTTACCAAATCCGCCACCAAATTCCGTGATAGTTATGGACAATGCACCATATCATTCGAAACAAGTAGAAAAGCCACCGTCAAAAGAAAGAAATCGTGGCGTGGCTACAAGGAAAAGGGGCCTCTTGCAACGAAACAATGAGAAAAGCTACTTTCATTGAATTCCTTGAAAACCATCGACCAAGAGAAAAAAATATTCGCTGTGGACAGGATATTCCAGCAACATGGACATACTGTACTTAGATTGCCCCCTTATATGTGCTATTAGAATGCCATAGAACTAGCCTGGGCTAAGATTAAACGCTACAGCAGAACTCACAACAGGACTGGAGATATATCACTGCAAGTCTTACAGATGCTAACAATAGAAGCCGTAGAAGCCGCAACAAAGAAAGAATGGGTGGGATATTGCAGACACGTTGAAGGAATTGAAGAAGAGTAATTACTGGAAGAACGACTGCCTCATGGTGTTAGCACTAGGTGAGTTCTTAATCAAACTGGATAGTGACAGTGATGACACAGATGGTGAAAGAGCAAAAAATTCACACCATGCTGTCATGGTGTGAAGCAGTGATCAAGAAATTTTTTGTGAATGTGTTAGCGAGAGATCTTGCTTAGCTCAGCTATTGTAAATATTGAAACTATATCACATATTGCTGATACATGTACTCTACAGTGTCAATAATGTGTTTTGCTTAATCACTTTTTAATTAGTGAGCTATAAATAGTTTTACTTTTCCCAAAGCTTCCTCAAAAACAGTGAATAAACATTTTTTACAAGGCTATGTTTAGACGCATTCGTAGTATGTGTTATCAGTTTATAAAATTGCTATCCACTTTAATTTGTACTTATACTATTACATACATTATCTTTCTTTTATATTTACTTATACTATTACCTACAATATTTTTTGTCGAAGCAACTGAAATTATGAATGTTACATGGCGTCATTTGAGAAATTAATAGTTTTAATTCGGAATATTTGTAATTAAGTAGATTTAAGCTGAACATTTCAGTATCTTTTCCCTTATTTTGACTTTTTGTTCCCCACACCATAATCTTCGTATCACTGCTCATTCCTATAGTCACTATATACTTTAACATTATATGCTTAAGTCTTGTTCAGTAATAATTGGTTACAACTGAAACCTATATCTCAGTATTTTGCATTATTTATGCTTATTAGTCACATTATAATCTTGGGTCTTTATTATGGCTCTAATAATATACTATCAAACTGTATTCAATTGTTTTTTACTTTTAAAATTATAATACTTGTAAATTGGTGGTAGTTAACTGATTATGTCACTGCAGTTTTCAAATTTTGTGTTTTGGAGGCCTAATGATTTCTTAATTTTTATTCATCGTCATGTGTCTATTCAATCTATGGTGAGTAATTTTAAAGTTTTCTAATATAAAACATGTAAATTATTGTTGTTAACTATTCATGTTATTAAATTATTTTCATTGGTTTGACTTCTGGAAGTTGCTTCTTGAAAAAAGTATCCAGTTCACAAATGTTATCACAGCATGTTGAAAGCTGAGGTTGAGGCAGTTCGCCTGCCACCACTGTGATACGGGTTCGGTTCCTGACGATGTCAACCGGGATTTTTGCATGTTGCAATCGGGGTTGGTTAGGTTATCTCGGTGTCTCCCGTTTTCCCCACCTTGCGTTCAGGCGCTGCCTCATTTCCATCTCATTTCACCCACACCACATAGGTTCTGAAAACCTCTCTTATGCTAAGACTCATCCAAACCTATCAATCAATTAATCATTGTGTGTCATAATACTTTATTGTCAGTCAGTTCACGTGATCAAATAGCTTGTACATATATTTAAGATATAATTATAACTGTTTTTGTATTTGTTTATTGATACGTATGCATATTTACTGTACTTCAGTTGTAGAAAAGGCAAACATTTACTTAACTGCGCGAGCAGAAAATAAAGACAAAATAAACATATTACATACAGTACGATTGCTTTAAACTCTAATTCAGTTAGGTGTTGGAATCTTAAAGATTTTAATTATATGTATACTATTTTTAATTCCGCTTTTCAGGAATATTTTACTGACTGGCGAACAAATAAGTTAACTAACTTCGCAACGATATGTCTATCGGATGTATCCCCAACCTCTGCAAACCATATTTTCGCACAATTGTCTCACTTACTGGTTTTTTAATGTTAATGCATAGTTTTATATAAAATTATGCAATTACAGTGAAACTACTTAATTTATGTTAAATTGTTTTTTGCTGGTAGCACTTCATTCTAAATAAAATATTTTGACAAACTGAGTAAAAATATGTCTTATTAATTTTTAGTACTGACTGTGACATTATGGTTATCCCCACTCACCTTTGTAATAATGTCGTATTTCGTACATTTTTAAAAACGTGTAGCTGAAAAAATTTATACATCCTCACTTTGCCTGGGACTTAAACCCAGAACGTCTAGTACCGTACGCTGGAGCGCAAACAAACTATGCTACATAACAAAAATGTCGGTAATAGACGTGTTGATGTATCTTTCACAATCTTCTGTTTTAAGTGGTCAGTTGAATGTTTGCAGGACGCGTAGCACGTCGTTCAACGGTACACCTTGGAGTCTAAGAGGGGGACGCGACAGGCCAAACCCTCGGCCTACGAGGTGAGTGGGAGGTGAACTAAGTCTAGGGGGACCAGCCCCCATAACGTTTGACACTAACAGTAGTGACATTCTCGGGAGAAGTTATTTCTCTAATCTCATGTGGTTCATTAGTACTTCATGCCATACGCTCCCTTGTTTCCTCTCAAGCGCCAAGGAATGTCACGCTGTCGTCGACTCCTTCGTGCAACAACAGACTATGTTCCCTAACTGTAATATAACTGAGCGAGCTATGCAAAATATACGCCTCGCGTGAGTGTACGGGATCCATGTTTAATCAACGAAATGAAATACAAGTAACGCAAAGACACTAACCCGATTCTGCTTCCCATTGCAGCTGCATTTTTGCCCTACAGATTGGGCTCCAATTTTCTCTATTCTGTATCTGTGTATCAGTTTGTATGAGGTAACGTGATGTGACATACGTGGCATTAAAAACTACAAGTATATTGCCAAGAAACCTACATCTCATCAAAACCCACAAAACAAAGGAAACAAACACTTTAATTGTCGATTTTCGTCCAAATGTGTAAGAATATCTAAATTAAATTTCAGAATCACAAGTTCTCATGTTAGAGATTATGAGCTTTAGATGTAATATTATATGTACGTCTCACGTGTCAAGTCGAACCACGGAGATGGAAGGCGTACCTTCGCCATGCTGTTGCCGTTGTCGCCGAAGCTTGCCATAGAAACACTTAAAAAGCTACGTATTTTTTGCGTTTGAGGGCCTGTTCCATACGTGCCCACTCTTTCACAAGTGTAATTAATATTTTTTTTCGACTTTGATAATGTAAAATTTACGATGGCGCTGCATTTCCAAATCTCAACTCTCGGAATCCTAAAACTAACGTCGTGCTGCGACGAAAGGATAGCCACAGGTACTTCAAAATTGTCAAAGACATTCCAAATGTTCTACAGCGACAAAGAATGCACAAGGAGAATAAAATATGCTACCAATATTCCTATCCGAAAAGCTTATCAGCTATAATATTTTGCTATCCTACTTCCTACTAATATTTAAATGAGAAAGTCTGTGTGTGTATGTTTGTTATCACTCAGCTCCATAGCGGCTGAACGAATTTTGATGAAATTTGGTATGCATGTACTTTAGGTCCTGGAATAGGACACAGGATACTATCTATCCTGAAAAGTTGTACTGGTCCTGGGGAAAAAACAACAAAACCTAATTCTACAATGGCTGGGAACGTGACAGAACTCAACTCCATAACAACTTAATGGATTTTGATGAAACTTGGTATGTAGGTATTTTAGGTCCTGGAATAGGACATACTTTAATTTTTATCCCGGTAAATTGAACGGGTCCTGTGAATAACAACAAAACGTAATTCTGCAAATGTTGGGAACGTGACTGAACTAAGCTCCATAACAGCTGAACAGATTTTGATGAAATTTGGTGTGTAGGTATTTTAGGTCATGGAATAGGACATAGTATAATTTTTATACGGGTCCTGTGGAATAACAACGAAACATAATTCTGCAATTGCTGAAAACGTGACAGAACTCAGTTCCATAATAGCAAAACGGATTTTGATGAAATTTGGTACGTAGTACTTTAGGTCCTGGAATAGGACATTTGATACTTTGTATCCCGAAAAATTGTACCGTTCCTGTGGAATAACAACAAAACATAATTCTGCAACAGCTGGGAACGTGACCGAGATTTTTTTTTCTTGTGCCAGAGTTTATCAGGCTGCCCAAGGACCTCTGAAATGGCTTAACGACTGCTATTTATCGATAAAAACCGGGACCGATTATTTTACGAGCCCTCCGAGGCCTGGAAGCGCTCAGATGTTATGTCACTAAACAGTCACTCATCCAAATGTGTGCCGCTGGAAATGTTGCCCAACTTTAGTGATCGATTAAGAGCCTCAACCAAGCGCAAAAAAGTAGTAGCTAGGTATAGGAATTTCTAAAGCTACAACTTGATGAAACTCACGTTTTGATTTTCATACATCGACGCTGGAAAGCGGAAATGTGGTAACTACGCGATAGTTGCACAGATACACTCCAAAAACAATACCCTAATTCTTGGCCAGCAGGTAAAAAATACTTCCTTCCTTTTGGGTTGCCGTAATCAGTTAAAAACCTAGGTAAACATAGTATAATTTTATAATTCTGTTTTCACATAAATGAATTGTCTTTTCCCAATTTATTTATTAGTGTATCATTGTAAAACTCAATTCTACCCGGGTGAAGCCGGGCCGGTTCGCTTGTATTTGCATAAATAAGGGTGCAATAATTTTTGCATTATTTAAAATAAAAATGTTAAAACATTGTAAAGTACAGGCAACTGAGTAAGAGAGAAAGTATTGTGGCATATAAAAATTATGTTGTGTATTATTTTTATTAGCAATTGGATTTCTTTTTATTCTTAATTTGCTCGCACAAATTTAAGATGTAATGTGTTCATGTATTGTAGTGTTATTCTTTTGTGTGTATTTGTTTCATCAATAAATGTGCCACTGTATTAGCTTAATACACTTTGCATGCTTTCGAGCAGAAATCCCTAACATGTCTGGCATGCTCGGCCAGTTGGTTCTGCACGCACTACGAGAACGGGTATGTGCCATGTGTCCCCAGGCCCTTCAACATCTTGTACCAGTCTTTAGTGTGTCAATAGTAATTTATCTTACTCTGGAGCTTAGTTGACTTCATTTCTTTCTTTAGACCAGGGGAGTGTCATTCTCTGCCCCCCCCCCCTCCTTCCAACTCNCCTTCCAACTCGAAAAGCCTTAAATTTTTCATCTGCCACATGCCTCTTTGTCAGTGTCAGCTGCCAGCACACCTAATGCTGGAACTGTGTAAGTGCATCGTATAAAGATATAAATTGTGATTAGAAACTAGTGCAGGTGATCTCTTGTTTTTATTTCACTATCGGCTGCCTAATGGCCACATAATGTAACTTTGGGTCTGCTGCCCTCGATCATGTCGTAATTATTTTTTCGGCATGCGAGATGGCCACCTAACAGTCTCACATGATAATAAGAGGCGTATGAGGGGCCCTACATACTTGTAGGTAGGCATAGGAAGGACTCCACAACTTTACCGACGTCACCTCGTCATGCAGGGTGAGCTCAGGAGAAGCCATGTGCGTGATCGCCCCATCCCTGGATAAGCATCTCATGCTCTGGCGCCCTTTTTCCGTCCGTACAAGTACCACAACACCTGCACTGTAACCTAAACCCACTTCTCCCTGCTCCTGAGACCACGACTACCCATCAAAATGCTCAAAACCTTAACCATGCTTTTTTCCTAAGCCATTTCCTGACATCAAATGACTTTCCCAACTGTGTGGCTATAATTTTTATCAAAACCCTAAACCTGTGCTATGTCTAACCTCGATGTATAAACCTTTCCTTGTTATTGCAGGCACAATTTTTAAGTGTCCAGTTTCCTGTGGAAATCCTGTGTTTTTCGGCCTGCCTCTCAAAATTCGCAGCACAATTCCAGAAACACAAATTTTCAATTTCAACACCGAAAAAGGCAGTGCTAGCATCAATCAGCAAGATTTTCGTGCCAGCATGGGAAAACAAGCAGCATCATTGTGACCATCAGCCAACCACCTCAACAATGTTAACCGGACCGACCACCGCCATTTTGTGAGACACAATCTACNAGTGTGTGCGCGCTTGGTGTGCGCCACCCCCCTCTAAAACTAGCACCATGGAAATACTTCAAGCATGCAGCGACACCTCTCCTTCACCACCCCTCCAGCCAGGGTGGAGTTTCGATCAGAAGCAAGCAACTTATGTGCATGTGCGCTCCCCTCCAGCCACTCTGGCCAGTTTACCCCTTCCACCTGGATGCAGGGGTGACTGCCGCATGCTGCGTGATTCTTGAAAACTGGCCAACAGCCGACTGCAGCGCTAGTCTACACTTCCGCATCGCGCAACCATGCTGGTGTCAATCGTGTGTATATCACCAGTAAAAACGGGATTCGTTTTCCATTACGAGAGTGTGCAGTGCAAAAATTGTGGTGAAATTTATGTGCATAGGAATTTTTGCACTTAACAGACAATGTCATTGCCCATCTGCAACAAAGCAAACATTTGTCTATACAGCACCTTTTATTTTCTGAGTGCCTGCCTTCACAATGCCTTCTTTTTTTAGGGCATCTGCTGACTCGCAGCCATCAAATTTTACAACGCCTGTCTCAGTACCACCGTCTCTTTTCATGCAGCCATCTTGTTATACTCCTCCGATAAGCTGTACTTCGCTGACAGCCTTCGTCTCGCCTTCCGCCTCCACGCTGCCGAGCCAGCATGACGTGAGTGACCATGACAGCTGTGGAAATCACCGCCCACTGTCCTGGTTGCCCGCTCAAGTGGCCGCATGGCAGACTGTCAACAAAGGAGCGCGAAACGTTTGTCATGACTGACAACATTTTCCATTGTGACTGGTGCCTCGCCATAGACGGTAATCTTGCAGTACACCAAATTGAAGCTGTCGAGGAGACAACAGGTGCGCCGATGCCCTGCGTTGCAATACTCATTCCAGCTCCAACTTGCGAGGCACTCAATGTCAAGAAGCTGACTAAAACACCTGCATGTGTGTTTACACACATTACACCAACTGACCAAGTCAACGTCGAGCAGCCGTCGATGCCCAGCATAGCGACTCCACCTCTGGCGCCCAGTATCGAGGCGCCGCACACGTTCATATCATCTGCACATCATCACGAAACAGTGCAGCCAACCCATATTTTATGCTGCCTCACAAACACATCATGCCTGCTACCCACCTCGACGTGCCAGGTACGCAGCTAAGTGACACTCCCGTGGCTCACGCGAACCGCACCTGAAGAGAGCCACGCGGGGTGTGTTTCAATGACCACGTCACTACCAGCATGCTGAAAGCGTCAACCAACACCGGCACCACGACATCCTGCATCTCTGCGGTCACTTCACCTGGCAGCCGAGCTTCAAGTACCACAAAAGTGCAGGTAAGCAGTGTAGTGTCTGCAAAAACGCACTGTGTTGGCAACACCTGTTACTGCCGCGCGTAAAACTCTGCGGTACCAGCTGTAAACAGTGTAGTGATGTGTGTAAGGAACGCTTGTATAAACCATGTGTTCAAATATGTGTGAACAAATGCAACCATTCCAATTACAGGCAGTGCTACCAATGCCTGTGTAACTACATTCGCAAACAATGCGCTCCAAGGCCAGTGCTCAGTGAGGCAGCTAGGTGCATCACTGCTACCAACTGTAGACATTATCACACTTCATTATGTCACATAAAGCCACCGTTCCTGCACTAACACTACCTGGTCATCACCTCGCTTGCACTGCTAATATTCCGGCTTAGTCTCTCGTCGCCTCGGTCTGTGAGCAATGTGGGTGGCCTGTGCATGTGGCCTGTCACAGAAGGTGTAACCAAGTACTACTCTGCGTTATTACCATGGCATGCCTCGCAGTCTCACCCACCCCCTTCTAGCCATGCCTACTTCGACAGCACCATCGCCATGCGACTTGGGAGCGGCAACACACAAGGGAGATATCCCTGTTCCCCTCCACCCTGGCGTACGAGGCGTGGTGGAGAAGCAGTCATCCCCTCCTCACTCAGTGTTTTGATTCTGCTTCCCAGCAAGCACTGCCACTCACTCGCCCTGCACAAAGGAAGAGTGCGGTCCGCCCACTCTCTCCTACAGGCAAGACATTACATTCTCCAGCCGGCGATCTCCGCGAGTGTAAACAAACTGAGTGAACCAGCGCTACACCACGTGTTTTCGCCTGTCAATTGAATCAAACATCGCTCGCTCTCTCTCTTTCTGCTCCATGCAGCATTCTCTCATCTTCACCCCACTTTTTGTCTACAAAACAGTACAGCAGCGATCAACCTATGCTCAAGATGCACTGCGTCTGCAATGGTCAGCATATCATGTGTTATATATTTTCATTACACATTTTTTGGCCTACAGTAGGGTATTTGAAAGTGTTTATAATTTACTATGTTGTTTACCCTAGATTAACCATTGTTTATCACCTTTATCTTGCATATTAGCTGTTGTGCTAATGTTTACTGTTTAATGTTTACTGCATTGTTAACCCTAGTGTTATCATTGTTTATCATTTTTATCTTGCATATTAGCCATTGTTTTACATTAATGTGTGTGCTCCAGTAGCCAGTTAACATAAGTGTTTATCAGTGTTTAAATTGTTAACATCGTTGTTTACCTTACTAGTGCCAACTGATTTCGTGTTTTGAACTTCAGTACACAGTGATTTCGTTGTGCTTCGTCACCGGAAGGCAAATTTTACACAATTTACTCAGTTAATTTATTAAGTATTTATGATGCATTCATTGCCTATTATCACGTTTATTATAGTGCTATGGTGCCTTATTCCTTCTTAGCATTTTATGTCCCTAAACATCGGGGCATTTCAAGTGTTTTTGATATTAGTTTACCGAGTTATCTACATTTTTTACCATTGTTTACAGCTACGTTTTCGTGAATTGAGTGTCTTTTGCTTGTGTTTGTTGTGCGATAACACATTTTGATGCCCAATTTTCGCCATCCTGCATTTTCCGTACTGCATTTACGTATCCCTGCGATGGCATATGTACACCTTTACTCCATGCAAAAGCAGAACATGTCAACCATCCTAGCCTGCCTGCTACATCTCGTAGACCGGCTATTGCCTGCCACACTGCACTGCAGCGCCCTCCATCGCGCGTCACCGAGGGACATGCCATCCAAGGCATGCCAACAGGCACATCCGCTGGCAACCCTGGATCCTGAGTTGTGCCCTGTTTGGCACTGCCGCACACTCTCGTGATGCTATCGTGCAGCTGCGCCACCATCGTCGGGACCTGTGAACCTGTCTCTTCCCCTCTCTGCCAGCTTCAGCAGCGAGACAACCGAGCCTTGTGACCAGCTTACAGAGGCACCCCACCTTCCTCAGTAGCTGTTTCATCACCACGTCAGCAGGGCTCCTGCCCTGCCTCACCACCTCCACAACACACACGAGGCTCATACCACCTGCGGCCTCTGCGAGGGCAACATCGAACGCAGTCCTGCTGCCACTAGCTGCGCAGCAGGGATCAATGGGCTGCAGCAGACGAACGGCCTCCAGAAAGGAGGGTGGGCATATGGTACATGCAATGTCCCTTCTCCCTTAGCCCATTCGTCCCAATACAACAGCACAGCTTTGACATTCCTTCTACGGGGGGCAGTCAGCACGAATTTAGCGGTCACCCCCTCCACGACTTCTATGCCAGCGACATGCACTGTAGTGCACCACCCTTCTGCGACTGCCTGGGTACTGCCAGAGTCAGGTGACCGTCTCGCTTTCATGCCTTTAAGAGAGATCATATGGGGGCGTGGTAGTTCGGGCCGACCAATACTGCCAAACGACGTCCCCAGTAAGAATACCGCTGGGGAAATGAATGCAGCGAGGGGTACACAGTGGTAACAGTGTCCACAAATCCCCCTGTGTGCCTCCACCATTCCCAGTGTATGTACTGTGCTTATGTTGTGCACGTAGTGTGAGTGTGTAAAGTATCCTGTAAATTATGGGCTTCAATGCAACATAAAAAAATACAGTGTTTATGTGCTACAATATAAATGGGCTTTGTAAATCACGTATTCGAGCATTGCTACCCAAAACCCTCCTGAGGCCAGAGTAGACTCGTTCAGTGCGAGCCACTTGCTGCCAACCTAGAATTTACATAAATAAGGGTGCAANGGCCAGAGTAGACTCGTTCAGTGCGAGCCACTTGCTGCCAACCTAGAATTTACATAAATAAGGGTGCAAGTGATTTTTGCATTAATAAAATAAAAAATACTAAAATGTAAACGAATATAAATTACATGCAACAGACAGAGAGACAACACCATGGCATATTAAAATTATGTTGCTTATTATTTGTATCATCAATTCGATTTCTTTTTATGCTCAATTTGCTCACCCAATTTAAAGATGTAAATTGTTCTTGTATTGTAGTGCTATGTAATAGTTTTTGTGGGTATTTGTTTCATCGGTAAATGTGCCAGTGTAATATCTTAATACGAATGGCACGTTTTCCAGCGGGGGTCCCTAGCGGGCCTGCCATGCTTGGCAAGATGGTTCTGCATATGCTGAGATAAAGGATGTGAGCTACATGCCCCCATGCTCTTCAACATCTTGTATCGGTCTATAGTGTATCAATAGTTATTAATTTTATTCTGGAACTTAGTTGACTTCACTCCTTTTCTTAACCAGGGGATATGCCTTTCTCAGCCCTGCCAGCTACCAGGGTTTAATTCATTTAATTATTTTAATCGGCCACATGCCTCTTTGTCAGTGTCAGCTGCCAGCATGCCTTAATGCTGGCACTGTGTTAAAAATCAGTGCAAGTGATCTCTTGTTTGTATTTATATATCGGCCGCATAACGGCCCTGTAACAGAAAACACAACAGAAATATTTTATTGGTTTTATGTCTAAGCTGTTGGTTTCTATTGTAAATTATATTGTATTAAATACGGGCTTTGGTCTCTTTCCATTGGGTTCTGCTGGGTAGCTGTGTGTTGGTTTTTATTGTAACCTAATGGGTTCTATTGGTTTCTATTGTATCATGATGGTTTCTATAACACTATAGTCTGTTTGGATTTGTTGTATTCTAGTGGTTTCCATTAGTTTTTGCTGTGCTTTANGATGGTTTCTATAACACTATAGTCTGTTTGGATTTGTTGTATTCTAGTGGTTTCCATTAGTTTTTGCTGTGCTTTGTTGATATCTATTGTGCTTTGGCGAGTTGGTTTCTGTTGTATTCTAGAGGTTTCCATTAATTTCTGTTGTGTTTTGCTGGTTGCTATTGTGATAAAGCAAGTTGGTTTCTGTTCTATTCTCATGGTTCCTGTAGATTTCTGTGTTGTTTTGTTGGTTTCTATTGTGCTCTAGCCAGAAATTTTCTGTAGTAGTCCAGTGTTCTACATTGTGTTCTGTCGTGTTTTGTTGGTTTCTATTGTGTCAGCCAATTGATTTATGTTGTATTATTGTGTTTAACATTGGTTAATGCTGTGCTTTTTAGGATTCTGTTCCCACAACAACATGTGGTTATTCTTGTAATACCAGTGATATCTGTTGGTTTCTGTAGTGTTGTGACTAAACTTCAGTTATAAGTTTGAAAATTACTTTTTAAATAGTAGAATTTTAATTTCCAAATGTGCGAAGAAAATTATATATGATAGAATATTATTATATTTAAATACTGTAATAGGATTCTGTGAAAAACCAAAATAAAATAAATAAATTGTAAATTATTCTTTTTATCTGGACAGAAGTTATACACCTAATAATGAAATTAAAATAAATGTTTCTAGAGTCAACTCTAGTAGGAAGTTTTTGAACTGGCAGCATACATTGGTTTCTGTTGTATTTTGTTGGTTCCATTTCATTCTCTTGTATTCTGATGTTGTCGCAGTATTTTCCTTTAGTTTCTGTTTTGTTCTACTGGCTTTCATTTTATTAGACACTGTTGGACTCTGATTAAATCCTATTGTTCCATTTTAATTTGTGTTGTATTTTGTTGGTTTCTGTTGCATTTAATTTTGTTGTGTGCTAGAAGTCCCAGTAATTTGTATTGATTTATGTTGTGTTGTGTAGTTTTCTGTTGTATTTCTAGTGGTTTCCATGGGTTTCTATTGTTTTTTGTTGGTTTCTGTTGCATTTCATTCTGTTGTATTCTGATATTTTCCTGGTAATTTATATTAGTTTCGCGATTTTCTGGTTTTCTGTTGGTTTTCTAGTGGTTTCCATTGGTATAAGTTTTATTTTGTTGGCACCTATCACATCTCATTATGCTGTATCCTGATATAGTCCCAGTAATTTTTTTTGATTTCTGCTGTTTTGACGTGTTCTGCATTCCTCTCCCTTATGCCATTCGCCCCACTACAACTGCGCAGCAGTGATGTACCCTCTACTAGAGCGAGTCGGCATGAACGGGGCTGTTTCACCTCCACGACTCCTGCCTCGGCGCGGTGTGCTAAGANCCCTCTACTAGAGCGAGTCGGCATGAACGGGGCTGTTTCACCTCCACGACTCCTGCCTCGGCGCGGTGTGCTAAGAGGGCACCTCATCTGTACGACGTCCGAGGCACTGCCGGATTCAGGTGACCATCCCACGTTTCAAGAGGCAACTTTTCAGGGAATAATAATTTGGGCTGGCCACTACCACCAAACAATCCCTCATTAAAGTTGCCACCGGGTACATTAATACAGCGAGGGGGCCACAGCGGTTCCAGAGTTTCAGCAAACCCCTTCCTGCGCCCTCTCTTCTAGGGTTATGGTCCCTGTGTGCATGTGAGGGCAGTGTGAGTGTGGCACTTAGCTAGGCATATTTTTATTATTGTGTAACCAATAACCATTACTACTGAAAGATTCAGAACACTAAGTTGTAATTGTTTTACAGCGCTTCAGAAATAGCTACCCACACCCCTCCTGGGGTGAAAGTGGACTCGCCCAGCTCGGGCCATCCAATTCCACACAGCAGTACTCTAAATTTGAGGGTGCTATTAATTTTATTAATTCTTTTATTCTGTTTTAGTTATGTTTCAAACCAAATGGATATNCTCTAAATTTGAGGGTGCTATTAATTTTATTAATTCTTTTATTCTGTTTTAGTTATGTTTCAAACCAAATGGATAAAGCAACGCATTGAGAAAGAAAGCTCCAAAGCATTTTAAAGTTTATTTTGCACAATAAATATAATGCCAAAACATTTTTCCTATTTCTGTAATTTGTGCATTTCAGTTAATTATTAAGTGCTTATATGTTTTGTAATTAAAGGTAATGTTATGCCACAGTAATCGTTAATNGATGGTTTCTATAACACTATAGTCTGTTTGGATTTGTTGTATTCTAGTGGTTTCCATTAGTTTTTGCTGTGCTTTATTGATATCTATTGTGCTTTGGCGAGTTGGTTTCTGTTGTATTCTAGAGGTTTCCATTAATTCCTGTTGTGTTTTGCTGGTTGCTATTGTGATAAAGCAAGTTGGTTTCTGTTCTATTCTCATGGTTCCTGTAGATTTCNCTGTTGTGTTTTGCTGGTTGCTATTGTGATAAAGCAAGTTGGTTTCTGTTCTATTCTCATGGTTCCTGTAGATTTCTGTGTTGTTTTGTTGGTTTCTATTGTGCTCTAGCCAGAAATTTTCTGTAGTAGTTCAGTGTTCTACATTGTGTTCTGTCGTGTTTTGTTGGTTTCTATTGTGTCAGCCAATTGATTTATGTTGTATTATTGTGTTTAACATTGGTTAATGCTGTGCTTTTTAGGATTCTGTTCCCACAACAACATGTGGTTATTCTTGTAATACCAGTGATATCTGTTGGTTTCTGTAGTGTTGTGACTAAACTTCAGTTATAAGTTTGAAAATTACTTTTTAAATAGTAGAATTTTAATTTCCATATGTGCGAAGAAAATTATATATGATAGAATATTATTATATTTAAATACTGTAATAGGATTCTGTGAAAAACCAAAATAAAATAAATAAATTGTAAATTATTCTTTTTATCTGGACAGAAGTTATACACCTAATAATGAAATTAAAATAAATGTTTCTAGAGTCAACTCTAGTAGGAAGTTTTTGAACTGGCAGCATACATTGGTTTCTGTTGTATTTTGTTGGTTCCATTTCATTCTCTTGTATTCTGATGTNAGTTTTTGAACTGGCAGCATACATTGGTTTCTGTTGTATTTTGTTGGTTCCATTTCATTCTCTTGTATTCTGATGTCGCAGTTTTTTCCTTTAGTTTCTGTTTTGTTCTACTGGCTTTCATTTTATTAGACACTGTTGGACTCTGATTAAATCCTATTGTTCCATTTTAATTTGTGTTGTATTTTGTTGGTTTCTGTTGCATTTAATTTTGTTGTGTGCTAGAAGTCCCAGTAATTTATATTGATTTATGTTGTGTTGTGTAGTTTTCTGTTGTATTTCTAGTGGTTTTCATGGGTTTCTATTGTTTTTTGTTGGTTTCTGTTGCATTTCATTCTGTTGTATTCTGATATTTTCCTGGTAATTTATATTGGTTTCGCGATTTTCTGGTTTTCTGTTGGTTTTCTAGTGGTTTCCATTGGTATAAGTTTTATTTTGTTGGCACCTATCACATTTCATTATGCTGTATCCTGATATAGTCCCAGTAATTTTTTTTGATTTCTGCTGTTTTGACGTGTTCTGCATTCCTCTCCCTTATGCCATTCGCCCCACTACAACTGCGCAGCAGTGATGTGCCCTCTACTAGAGCGAGTCGGCATGAACGGGGCTGTTTCACCTCCACGACTCCTGCCTCGGCGCGGTGTGCTAAGAGGGCACCTCATCTGTACGACGTCCGAGGCACTGCCGGATTCAGGTGACCATCCCACGTTTCAAGAGGCAACTTTTCAGGGAATAATAATTTGGGCTGGCCACTACCACCAAACAATCCCTCATTAAAGTTGCCACCGGGTACATTAATACAGCGAGGGGGCCACAGCGGTTCCAGAGTTTCAGCAAACCCCTTCCTGCGCCCTCTCTTCTAGGGTTATGGTCCCTGTGTGCATGTGAGGGCAGTGTGAGTGTGGCACTTAGCTAGGCATATTTTTATTATTGTGTAACCAATAACCATTACTACTGAAAGATTCAGAACACTAAGTTGTAATTGTTTTACAGCGCTTCAGAAATAGCTACCCACACCCCTCCTGGGGTGAAAGTGGACTCGCCCAGCTCGGGCCATCCAATTCCACACAGCAGTACTCTAAATTTGAGGGTGCTATTAATTTTATTAATTCTTTTATTCTGTTTTAGTTATGTTTCAAACCAAATGGATATAGCAACGCATTGAGAAAGAAAGCTCCAAAGCATTTAAAAATTTATTTTGCACAATAAATATAATGCCAAAACATTTTTCCTATTTCTGTAATATGTGCATTTCAGTTAATTATTAAGTGCTTATATGTTTTGTAATTAAAGGTAATGTTATGCCACAGTAATCGTTAATNTGTGCATTTCAGTTAATTATTAAGTGCTTATATGTTTTGTAATTAAAGGTAATGTTATGCCACAGTAATCGTTAATTTTATTATTAGTGTTCTGTATTTTATTGTCTCTCTCGCACACTTTCTAGCTGAGCTCTTGGCGTGACTCTGCCATTTTGTTCAGTTGATCTTCTAGTTCTGCCAGGGGTGGTCATGCATCGCGTGCCTGTTGGCCTTCAACATTTTTTACCGATCACCGCGTAGCTTAAATAATAATTTATTTTATATAGAAACTTAAATTAACTTTCGTCACCCAGAGTCAGCACGACCTCCAAGTCCCATCAGCTCAAAAGCACCAGGACCATGCCAATCATGCAATTGTTCCATTGGCTGCGTGCCTTTTATTTCCGTGCATGTTGCTAACATGCCAAAGCTGTTCGAATAATAAAACTGCCTCTCAGGAGGGTTAATCGCAGTGATTAAAGTTTACTGTGAAGATGGCGTTTTATTTCACTGCCTGCTGCTTCATGGTCACATATTTTTGGGTCCTCAGCCCACTTAACTACTGCACCCCACAAGTGATGTGATTGTTTGGCACATAAGGTTTATCGGCGTGTGAGATAGATGTAACAATCTAACCTGGAAATTAGCAGCATATGAGGGGGCCTACAACCTCATTAGGCAGGCAGACAGGATGGAACCTTCAACAATACATAATCGTCGGCATGTGGTGAGTCCATTAGCATCAATGCAGGCGAATGGCACCTCTCCTAGAGAAGAGTCTCTGCTCAACTTAATTAGAGCCCTTATAATCTAAATTCCACTAAAACAAACCTTCGTAAACCTGTCACAGCAAAGTCTCATTATATGTTACTCGATCCTGAGCAAACGACAACTTGTCAGTGTTTTGTGGTTTTATGTTTTAATTTTAGAGGTTTCTATTGGTTTCTGTTGTATTTTGTCGGTTGGGTCACATTTAATAATGTTGTATTCTAAAATAGTCTTATTTCTATTGATTGTGTTGTGTTTTGTGTTTTTCTGTAGTATTTATAGTGGTTTCCATTGGTTTCTGTTGTACTTTGTTGTTATGGTCTCATTTAATTATGTTTTATTCTGATGCAGTCTTAGTAATTTCTATTGTTCTATGTTGTGTTTTGTGGTTTTCTGTTGTATTTCTAGTGGTTACCAATTGTTTCTGTTGTTTTTNATTTCTATTGTTCTATGTTGTGTTTTGTGGTTTTCTGTTGTATTTCTAGTGGTTACCAATTGTTTCTGTTGTTTTAGTTGATTTATGTAGCATTCCATTCTGTTGTGATCTGATGTAGTCCCAGTTGTTACTATTGTTTTCTGTTATNTTTTAGTTGATTTATGTAGCATTCCATTCTGTTGTGATCTGATGTAGTCCCAGTTGTTACTATTGTTTTCTGTTATTTACATAAGTTTTTTCATTTTATGCTGTTGGTTCCTAATGAAATCGCATTGATCAACAAATAGTTTTTTGAAGATTATGCTTTATTTTGTTGATTTATGTCGAATTTCATTCTATTAAAATTTGTTGTAAACTCAGTGATTTCCATTGTTTTCTGTTGTGTTCTGTTGGGTTTTAATATACTTGTCCTGTTGGTTTGTAAAGTAATATTACCTTATCCATTACTTTNTTCTGTTGTGTTCTGTTGGGTTTTAATATACTTGTCCTGTTGGTTTGTAAAGTAATATTACCTTATCCATTACTTTATGTTGTTTTTTGTTTGTGTTGTGTTTATTATGTTCTTACGTTACTTAGGAAACAACTAGAAAAACAACAGAAAATCACAAAAAATAATATAAAATAAGGCAAAACATNGTTCTTACGTTACTTAGGAAACAACTAGAAAAACAACAGAAAATCACAAAAAATAATATAAAATAAGGCAAAACATTATGAATTTTATCAGAAAAATACAATATGAAATAAAATTTCTACTAACAGAACACAACAGAAAACCATGGAAACGCCAGGAAATGCAAAATGTTACCAACAAAACCTAAATTAATCCAATTGGTATCACAGGAAAGGCAACAAAAATCAACAGATAGAAAACTTTAGAAACCAACAAAACACAATAATAATCAATTTNGGTATCACAGGAAAGGCAACAAAAATCAACAGATAGAAAACTTTAGAAACCAACAAAACACAATAATAATCAATTTAAAGAGCAAGATTACAATATATGCTAGCAATATATAGCACAACACAAACCAATGGAAACCACTAAAATACAAGCTAAACCAACTGCCAACAGCACAATAGATACAAAAAAATCACAAAATATCTAATTAAACAATCAGAATACAAAATAAAGCAAAAACTGCCATTTAAAAAACCAATGGAATCCCCTAGAATATAATAAAACAGCAGACACCAATGGAATACAAGATAAACCAATGGAATCCACTATAATATAACATACATCATCATAGCATGGCCCAACAAAACCAAATGGAAACCACTAGAATACAACAGAAATCAACTGACTGCAGTACAATAGAAACAAAGAAAACACAGCAGATTTCAATTTAAACAATCTGAATACAAAAGAAAGCAAAAGACTATGCCGTAACAGAAACCAACAGAACACATACTAAACCAACATGGCACAACAGAAACAAACTGAACACAACAGAGAAAAACCAAACAAAACAGAAATCAACAGAACACAACAAATACCAACACATCACAATATAAACCAACATAAATCAATGGACATAAACACAAATCAATATAAATAAACATAAACCAACAGAACACAACAGAAACCAACAGTACACAACAGAGACCACCTGAAGATAATATAAACAAACAGAACGCTTTTGAAACAATTAAGGCCCCCACAGCACGACAGAATCCGTAAGACACAACATAAAGNATATAAACAAACAGAACGCTTTTGAAACAATTAAGGCCCCCACAGCACGACAGAATCCGTAAGACACAACATAAAGAATGGAAACCACTAAAAACCACAAAAATATATAATACTTCACATTGGAAACAAAAAAAAAAGGTAAACCACTAGAATACAACAGAAAGCAACTAAGTTTACGCCAACATAAATTAACAAAATACAATATAAACCAATTTAAGCCACTAGAATACCACAGGAACCAACTGGCTACAGCACAATATAAATCAACAAATTCCAACAGGAACCAATATAATACACTAGAATATTACAAAATCAACTGGCCATGGCACAATAGAAACCAACAAAACACATTAGAAGTCAATGGAAACCACCAGAATACAAAATAAACCAACTATGTTTATCATAATGGTAACAAAAACCATTATGCCAACCAAACACAATAAAAATCAATGAAAGCACAACATAAACTAACTGGTTACAGCACAATAGAAACAAAAAAAAACACAGCAGTAACCAATGAAAACCACTAGAACACAACAGAAACAAACTCGCTACAGCACAATAGGAACCAACAAAACACAACTGAAACCAATGGGNATATAAACAAACAGAACGCTTTTGAAACAATTAAGGCCCCCACAGCACGACAGAATCCGTAAGACACAACATAAAAAATGGAAACCACTAAAAACCACAAAAATATATAATACTTCACATTGGAAACAAAAAAAAAAGGTAAACCACTAGAATACAACAGAAAGCAACTAAGTTTACGGCAACATAAATTAACAAAATACAATATAAACCAATTTAAGCCACTGGAATACCACAGGAACCAACTGGCTACAGCACAATATAAACCAACAAATTCCAACAGGAACCAATATAATACACTAGAATATTACAAAATCAACAGGCCATGGCACAATAGAAACCAACAAAACACATTAGAAGTCAATGGAAACCACCAGAATACAAAATAAACCAACTATGTTTATCATAATGGTAACAAAAACCATTATGCCAACCAAACACAATAGAAATCAATGAAAGCACAACATAAACTAACTGGTTACAGCACAATAGAAACAAAAAAAACACAGCAGTAACCAATGGAAACCACTAGAACACAACAGAAACAAACTCGCTACAGCACAATAGGAACCAACAAAACACAACTGAAACCAATGGGNAAACCACTAGAACACAACAGAAACAAACTCGCTACAGCACAATAGGAACCAACAAAACACAACTGAAACCAATGGGAATCATTAGAATACAACATAAACAAAACTGCTGCAGCATAGTAGAAACCAATTAAACACAACAGAAACTAATGGAATGGCAAGAATACAAAAGAAACCAACTGGCTGCAGCACAATAGAAACCAACAAGCACAATATAAACCAATGGTACCCACTAGAATACAACAGAAGCCAACATACAAAAGGCAATGGAAACCACTCGAATACAACAGAATAAAACATATTAACTTAAAACAGAAACCAACATAATGAACTAGAAGAGGTTGTATTTCAATAGAAAACAATTAAAACCAAAGTTTCCAGTGTTCTCTGACCACAGGAACCAACAGAATCCAATGAAAATTGCTCAGTTCACTAAATTTGTATAAAAGAGAAACCACTTGAATCGAATAAAAGCTATTGGGTCACCAATGGAAAACAATAGAAACCACCAAAAATTTGTTAGAATGGTAATTCTACGCAACAGAAACCACTGAAATATATGTTGGTTTTTGTAAGTTTCCATTATAAATTTTTGGTAGGGTTAAAGAAAAGTAAACAAATTGGCATCATAGAAATGGCAATAAAACTCTAATTATACCATTAATAAACGAATGCCATAAACCAACGGAAAAAAGAGCATAAACAACGGTTTCCAAACTACCATGCATTAGTTCAGCATGACTCCATAACCTAACCCCGAAAGTGGTTGTTAAACTTAGACATCAGGTGAATGCCCATTTTAAAATCATAAGAACTCAGAATAATCGATTACTAACAATTTTTTCTATGCCTACCATTGCACTTTTCCAATTGATTAAAGGAACCATTGATTTTGCTGTCCCAAAACGAAACAATGGCTCCTGTGAAAAAATCATAAATAAAAAATGCATCTTTTTAGGAAAAGCCATGACTCTTAACTTTTACCATCTATTTTGTTAGATATGCTCGGTTATGCCCTACACAGTTTTTCTTGCAAAACATTTTAAATCATATTCNTTTACCATCTATTTTGTTAGATATGCTCGGTTATGCCCTACACAGTTTTTCTTGCAAAACATTTTAAATCATATTGACAATATAATTTCCACTGCACAGCAAAACATTTTTAGGAGTACTTACATGTACAATTTTGAACTATTATTCAATATTTGAGACTAAGGTATTTACTGTTGTAACGACCCTCAGAAAATAACAATTTTTTTACTGAAAATTCTTTGTGTACACTGAAAGAAAGATTATTTCTTATTTGTTATTTTTTTCTTTAGTAGGTGACAAGCAATTTTATGATATAANTTTACCATCTATTTTGTTAGATATGCTCGGTTATGCCCTACACAGTTTTTCTTGCAAAACATTTTAAATCATATTCACAATATAATTTCCACTGCACAGCAAAACATTTTTAGGAGTACTTACATGTACAATTTTGAACTATTATTCAATATTTGAGACTAAGGTATTTACTGTTGTAACGACCCTCAGAAAATAACAATTTTTTTACTGAAAATTCTTGGTGTACACTGAAAGAAAGATTATTTCTTATTTGTTATTTTTTTCTTTAGTAGGTGACAAGCAATTTTATGATATAANGTGTACACTGAAAGAAAGATTATTTCTTATTTGTTATTTTTTTCTTTAGTAGGTGACAAGCAATTTTATGATATAATCCACTAAATGTTATATTGTTGGTATTGGGTCGAAAAAAAATTAGAATAAATATAAATGTTACTGTTATCAAATAGTGTATTTGCTGTTGTTTTTTATGAAGAATAAAGTTATGTGGTTAAGATGTTCCTGTGTGTCAAATAGTAAATGGTAAAAAGAGCATTGTGCCATTGAAGTTTGTGCACAATTAGAAAAATTACCACTGTCTTATAAAGGTATAACAATTTTTGGTTTAATTTATTTTTAGGTTACTTTTTTGTACTAAATTTTATATTTTCACTTAACCTAAATTATATTTAAATTAGGACTTAAATTTTGAATGCCTCTACATGATACCTTAGCTTTGCTTTGTTATGGTAATCTAAATTTTATGGGCAAGATACCCTTCCATTTCTAGGTTAGCTAGATCAAAATCCATGTTTAGTATATGCTTATTTATGTGGTTGCCAAGGTAACAATTTAGTGTACCCTGGCGAAAATGAAGCAGAATAGAAGTGGAAAAGAAACGTAAACAAAGAAAAAATGAAGCAGAATATTATAAAGCGGAAACGAAGCGGAAACTAAGAAGGAAAACCTGAAGCGGATATGAAGCGGAAACAAAGCGGATATGATGTGGATATGAAACTGAAGCTAAGAAAATATGAAGCAGAAAATAAGTGGACAAAAAGCTTAAATAAAGCAGGTATGAAGTGGAAAGGAAGGAGATGTGAAGCGAAATCTAAGAGGGAAATACTGAAACGGAAATTAAGTAGAAACAAAGCGATTATAGAGCTTAAGCTAAGCAGTTCTGAAGCAGAAAGGAAGTGGGTACAAAGTGGAAATGAAGGGGGTATGAAGTGGAAAGAAAAGTTATGTGAAGCAGAAACTAAAAGCGAAAACAAAGTGGATACGAAGCTGAAGCTAAGTATATATAAAGCAGAAATGAAGTGGTAACAAAGTCGGTATAAAGTGGAAAGGAAGGTGGTGTAAGGCGGTAATGTGCATGGAAAATTGAAGTGCTNAAGTGGTAACAAAGTCGGTATAAAGTGGAAAGGAAGGTGGTGTAAGGCGGTAATGTGCATGGAAAATTGAAGTGCTTATGAAGCGGAAACCATGTGGATGTGTAACAGAAAGGAAGTGGATACAAAGCTGAAAAACTGCTGGTACAATGTGGGTGGAAAAAAAATTGGTGTGAAGTGGTAATGAAGCAAAAAAAAATAACAATTGAAGCAGATACAAAGCAGAAAGGAAATGTATATGAAGAGGAAATTAAGCAGATGTGAGGTGGCAATGAGGGTATATGAAGTGGAAATTAAAATTAACTTGAGGCCTAAGAGATACACAATCTGCCAAAATATATTACACTGGTAGGTTCCTTACAAATGCAGAATGACTTCCAGGATATTTATACCTTTCAAGTCATTTGGGAATTAGGAAAAATGTTATATAACTTACTTCAGAGAGTATACAAAATACACTACATACAAACATGGGCATCTGATCANAAAATACACTACATACAAACATGGGCATCTGATAAAAAAATGGGCAAATTAACATAAATAACACAAAATTAAAATACTGTATTAGGGACCTTACTTTCCTCTAACCTAAACTCAATACCCACAAATTCCAGGTTCATGGCGGATTCAGTACAATTAAGCTTGAAGCATTCTGCGTCCCTATATTTTATTCGTCAGAACACATGCTCTGGTGAAGCTCGCAGGCGGACGACCGCAATAAGGATTAAGGGTTTGGTGGATGTGATGGGAGAATGGCGCCAGGACGGCCCGGCGGAACGACCACATGCGGAGTAAGGCGGATGCAGCTGCATCTCGCAGCTGCTGGGGATGCAGAGCCCACGCCAGTGGTGGCGCCTGTCCCAGGCTAGCTACCGCCATAAACATTGAGAGCTTTTGGCGGGCGTGCTGGGATAATAACGACACAATATCCGGAGGCATAAGAACAACACATGCACCGAACCAAAGAGGCCACCCAAGAGATCCCGCACGTGCAGAACGGAACAATAAACTTCCATACCAGAGTCGAGGGGCGACGCCGGACCCAAGTGCGGATAGCTAGTGCACCGAACACGTGTTTACGACCAGGGGACCCACCAAGTAGCACGTGCAGGGCGAAGCACTAAAACNCATAAAATCAACCCTCGTGACTTCAGGTAGTCATAAAATTAAACTCGTGGCGTCCATTCCCGACAGTATAACCAATAAGGGAGCGATGCAATAAACCAGATGATAAAAGGGCAGGCAGCAGATGTGCGCGGAGTTTAGGAGTAAGGCGGAGAAAAATAGAAACCCCCAGTAGGTTACTAGGTCACCAGATGGTAAACAATAAGGAGCCAGCCAGGCTAAACACAGACGTCAGGGAGGCTATGACAAAACACCCTGTAGTTTCCAGCAATCAATATTACTTTAAGAGTCCCAATTACCGAAGCAGGCAGTCGAGGAATTAACGAGCACGAGTGGGAGGTGCAAGCCGAGAGAGTAAGGCGGGAGAACTGAGGTAGATTAGCGGAACCATAGGCTACAGCCCACAGAATGGCGGGCAATAAATGACGAGCATGACGAGAGGACGATGCCAGGAGCGGGCAAGAGGACGTTGGAGCGAAGATATGGAGGTCCATTTTCACTAGATGGTGAAAAAGGACGTGGTGTCAGGCGGGCAGTTAACTAACTACCGCGCCGACATGAATGGGAGCGAATGAGGAGACGAAGAGCTGATGCTAGGAGCGGGCGAAAGGACGTAGCCAGGAGCGGGCGAGAGACGTAGGAGCGAAGAGAGGAGGTCCATTTTCACTGGATGGTGAAAAGGACGTGGGACCAGGCGGTCAGGTTAATAACCATGCCAACAAATTACAGTAACCGAAGCGCCGGTGAAAGATAAAGTGGAAAAAAGTAAGTTACTAATTCTCTGTATGGGGAATAGTAAAACTTTCCGAACAAGTATACCAGTATTTCCGCCCGCCATAAGACCACTCGGATGAGCGGCAGAGAAAAGGGCAGGAAAATAGTTCACTGTATGGTACAGAGACTGCGAGATAAGGGTAAAAGCAAGCTGCCAAATAAACCCAGTAAGATCGCGCAGTCGGTGCCCGAAGATAAACAAACCCGGGCGAGAGCACGGGAGTTAAAGCGCCAGCCATGATTGTTGCACGCACGGGAAGCTGCGTGTGAAGGAGACGAAGCGAGATAAAACAGACGACGAGAAGGCGAAGAGAGGCAAGGAAAGAGAAACGCGAGAAACGGCCGTCCAGGGCGCGCGGGGATAGACGTGGGAAGCAACTACGCGAGAGGTAGCAGGTGCGGAGAAAGTGAGAGGAAGAAGGAAGAAAGCGGACGGCATCGGCAAAGAGTCGAACCCAGACAACTTCAGCGAGGCGAGGCAGTACCATGGAGACCCCAACCAATCGGCGGGACGAGACAGCAGCCCGCAGACGTCAACTGAATGAGTGAAGGAATAGGGCGGGGGAACTTCCCCTTCCCCCAGCAGGCAGTCCAAGCCCACAGCATGGGGAGAGATGAGGCGGTGTCTTTCCAGGCCAGCTGTAAGTAAACAACCGATGGGACTTCTCCAGCCCGCCTATTCCAGAGGCCGCGAAGACAGTCAGCACCAGGTAAAGTGTTTACCACACTACAGCCCCCTCCCATCTTCATAGAGCAACAAAGGCGAGATCGCGCAGCGAGAAAATATTTTGTTACGGAGTGCAAAGTGACAGATTAGTTTCATTAATTTCAAGACCGTACCGGGAGTGCTAGGTGTCAAGAGGCCTCCAGTCCATTTTCTAGAGTGTTGTAATTATGTGTTCAAACATGCACAGTGAAAACCACGAAAGTCCGCAACAAAAGAGGCAGGACAGATGTCTCATTGTACCCGAGCTAAGTTCATCGGTAGCACTGTTTGCCAGTTACTGATTGTTTGCACTTGTGTGTCCCCAATTAATAGATGTTCACCGATGTTTGTATATTGTTTACTTTTTGTTTACCACTGTGTATCAACAGTGATTTTACTTTTCGTTTACCACTGTAAAGCATTGTTTATGAGTGTGTTAAAAGATAACAAATACCAATAAGGAATACCAGTAAAATTATATCAAGTTACTAGAGGTGTCTAGTATGTAAAGTTTTACGAAAACAAAAAAAAAAGCTGCTTGCTAAATATAGGGTAGAGAACCATATGTGAGTTATTTAATTTCTTAATTGTCATGGCTTATGACGTTGACCGCATTTGATAATACCTTTTGTTGTATGAGTGGACCGCTTGTGACGAGTATACTTCGCGTAAAGACGCGGAGGGCGAGGATTAATGGTTTTAAATCAGTCGTTTTTGTATTTTGTTACATATTACTACAGAAAAAGTCCACAGGTTAGTAAATATCGCTTGAAAAACAAGTAAGAAATAGTAATTTTGAATCTACGAGGTGAGAGGACCGTGAGTGGCCTAGGCTCCGGCCCAAGGGCGGGGCTCCCGCCGGGCACAAGATGGCCCTGCGGGCGTGTGTGACGCGNACTTCAGCGAGGCGAGGCAGTACCATGGAGACCCCAACCAATCGGCGGGACGAGACAGCAGCCCGCAGACGTCAATTGAATGAGTGAAGGAATAGGGCGGGGGAACTTCCCCTTCCCCCCAGCAGGCAGTCCAAGCCCACAGCATGGGGAGAGATGAGGCGGTGTCTTTCCAGGCCAGCTGTAAGTAAACAACCGATGGGACTTCTCCAGCCCGCCTATTCCAGAGGCCGCGAAGACAGTCAGCACCAGGTAAAGTGTTTACCACACTACAGCCCCCTCCCATCTTCATAGAGCAACAAAGGCGAGATCGCGCAGCGAGAAAATATTTTGTTATGGAGTGCAAAGTGACAGATTAGTTTCATTAATTTCAAGACCGTACCGGGAGTGCTAGGTGTCAAGAGGCCTCCAGTCCCTTTTCTAGAGTGTTGTAATTATGTGTTCAAACATCGTGTCACTTTTGGTGCTTTCAGGCGTTGTTTTCTCCGTCCACATCTGTCTCATTGTACCCGAGCTAAATTCATTGGTAGCACTGTTTGCCAGTTACTGATTGTTTGCACTTGTGTGTCCCCAATTAATAGATGTACACCGATGTTTGTATATTGTTTACTTTTTGTTTACCACTGTGTATCAACAGTGATTTTACTTTTCGTTTACCACTGTAAAGCATTGTTTATGAGTGTGTTAAAAGATAACAAATACCAATAAGAAATACCAGTAAAATTATATCAAGTTACTAGAGGTGTCTAGTATGTAAAGTTTTACGAAAACAAAAAAAAAAGCTGCTTGCTAAATATAGGGTAGAGAACCATATGTGAGTTATTTAATTTCTTAATTGTCATGGCTTATGACGTTGACCGCATTTGATAATGCCTTTTGTTGTATGAGTGGACCGCTTGTGACGAGTATACTTCGCGTAAAGACGCGGAGGGCGAGGATTAATGGTTTTAAATCAGTCGTTTTTATATTTTGTTACATATTACTACAGAAAAAGTCCACAGGTTAGTAAATATCGCTTGAAAAACAAGTAAGAAATAGTAATTTTGAATCTACGAGGTGAGAGGACCGTGAGTGGCCTAGGCTCCGGCCCAAGGGCGGGGCTCCCGCCGGGCACAAGATGGCCCTGCGGGCGTGTGTGACGCGAGACACATGGTGATTCCAAGTAGGTGGGTCGGGAAAATTAAATGTTTTATTTCGATGGCGCGAGTTGGGTAGAATGAAAGGTTATGTTATTTAAAAGGTCCGAGATAACTTGGATTATTTTTAAGTGACCTATTTATAGGTTAACTGGTGACTTTAAAGTTCTGAAATAAAAATTTTTTTGAAAATTTTTTACAGGTGAAAAAAAAATTTGTACGGTCTTTTGGAATCTTTGGCTTAGAGTTTTAATAAGAAATTCTTAAGGTATGTAGTGGTTTTATGCGGTAAAGTGGCAGTGCCACGGTAATTAAAATACGGTTAAATTCACGTGATTTTAGCTCGTCAGAGTTGGTGTTAGGTTTAACAAGGGTTAGTGTGTAAGGTGAAATTCGAGAGTTAAGCCGCCATCCGAGATAGGAATATGAGTTTTTTTACCGCCAGAGTCAGAGTGAGTAAAAGACCGCCAGGAAGTTTGTTTTGAGAGGCCTACCTGCCCTCATAAATAACGTGTGTTCACGTCGTTGCCAGGGCCATGTGTGGTGTTGTCAATCCCGAGAAATGCGCAACTGTGTACCCGTTGTTTACCGCTAGATTTGAGAGTGGTTATTATTGTTTACCGATGTTTCACTTCGTCAGTCTCATTGTGTAGAAATGGTTATTTAGGGTTTACCGATGTTCACTTGTTGTTTACCTTTGGCAAGTTAGTGTATAACAAGGTGTAACTATGTATTAGAATTCGAGATTTATAGCCTCAGCCATTGTAAGTTATTTCTTTTGGGTACNGTATAACAAGGTGTAACTATGTATTAGAATTCGAGATTTATAGCCTCAGCCATTGTAAGTTATTTCTTTCGGGTACGAGTTACTAGTCACGAGATCGGAGGAGAAAAGGATGTGTTTTTTGTTGAGGGGCCTACCAGCCCCCATGAATAAAGTGTGTTTATTTTGCCGCTAGGGTCAGTGTTGCTTATCTTGGCCCACCGTCAGACCGCTCGTGTGGAGCGGCAGAGAGGCTAATAAGATAACAGGGTTTTTGTTCCTAAGTAGTAAGAGAAGCTTGCTCGCATAACCTGTTGGCAACTGTTCAATGAGAAACTGTTCAGTAAAAATGACCCCGGCCTGGACGGGCCGGTTAGTGCGGCAGAACAGAGGGTGTAATGAACCAGTGTAATTCATTGTAATGATGTAAGAGGAGTGTGCAATGTAACCAGGGTTTATTTTGTTTGTACTTTTTGTCAATTGTATGAAGTGTTGAGACAACTCCCCACCCCTGAGAATTAGGAGCAGGTAGAAGCTAGGTCCCCAGGGTTTGCGGGCCTGCGATGTTCCTTAAATTGTAAGAGGGTGTACCCCCCACAAACTGGTTTGTGATGCAGAAGCCATAACTTTCACTCGGAAGCACTGCCGAGTATCACACGACAGAGTACTGAGGGGGGGCCGCCCCTCTCCACCCCTAACGAGGCCAGAAGCAGAAGACCGCCCCAGCTGTTTTCACTACCTCCAGACAACGCGGGAGCAGTGCCGCGCGAATGCACAGAACCGCGTCTAGCCCAGATGGCTACCATAAGATTAAGAAATGCAAGAGCATGCACTGACGCAACGGGCAGTGGGGAGTTGACGCATTCTGCGTCCCTATATATTATTTGTCAGAACACATGCTCTGGTGAAGCTCGCAGGCGGACGACCGCAATAAGGATTAAGGGTTTGGCGGACATGATGGGAGAATGGCACCAGGACGGACCGGTGTAACGACCACATGCGGAGTAAGGCGGATGCAGCTGCATCTCGCAGCTGCCAGGGACGCGGAGCCCACACCAGCAGCGGTGCCTGTCCCAGGCTAGCTACCACCATAAACATTGGGAGCTTTTGGCGGGCGTGCTGGGATAATAACGACAAGATATCCGGAGGCATAAGAACAACACATGCGCCGAACCAAAGAGGCCACCCAAGAGTTCCCGCACGTGCAGAACGGAACAATAAACTTCCATACCAGAGTCGAGGGGCGACGCCGGACCCAAGTGCGGATAGCTAGTGCACCGAACACGTGTTTACGACCAGGGGACCCACCAAGTAGCACGTGCAGGGCGAAGCACTAAAACTTCTAGACCAGAACCGAGGGACAACGCCGCCCACGTGTTTTACGACTCAGGGGGACGCGGCGGCCGCCCCGGACACGTGCAGAGATGGTGCAAGTTGAATATGGCGATTCGAGCCTACAAAACCACGAGGAGGAGGATCGAGCAGTCAGTCAGTCGGGAGACCTGAAGCGAGGCGTCCGGGTCGGAGCTGGACGAAGCCAGTGCGAAGATCGATCAGTCAGTCAGACGTCGTCGAGCGAGCAGTGCGGAGATAGCCGGGAGTTCAAGAGGGCGTCGAGACGCCAACGCCGATCGAGAGAGAGTGTCGCAGCCTAGACGTTCCAGTCTACCTACCGAGAGACGAAACAGTCCCGAGATCGCCGGCTGAGAGAAGACCAGCGCCGCAAGTCAGATAAGTAGAGTTCTACACCAAGTGTGAAGAATCTTGCCCCTCCACGATGCAAAATCGTCGCGTCAAGCCATACATAGCCCACATAGGAAGAGGGGAGGGGAGAGTTGTCACGTGAGTTCATGTACCAGTTAACCTTTTAAGCAACAATAAAACTAGATAATGTGAACTCGCAAAGGAAGTGTATTGATTTGGTAAATTAGCACTAGGGACAATATGTCGACATATTCCTTCGCCCTTACACGTAGGGCCAGCATCAATCGCTAGCGCCTCACGCCGAGAGCAGATTCAATACCTACTTATAAACCACAGCATTGGGCAGGTATCAATTTCGAATAGTATAAACATTGATTGAAACAAATTGAATATTATAGGAGGAGTGGTGCTCCACTAAGTATTTTACGTAAACATATCAGTATTGTTAATACTTATAATAATGTATACAATATTTTAAGATTTATTATGAACTTCATAAATCACATATAAATTATTAAAAATAAGGGGCGAAATGTCCAAAAAAGTCCAAAAAAATGTTTAGAGAATCCACATGCTACCAAATAAATAAGTGGACTTGGCTTTTCTGAGTGTGAAGANTATCAGATTTATTATGAACTTCATAAATCACATATAAATTATTAAAAATAAGGGGGCGAAATGTCCATAAAAGTCCAAAAAAATGTTTAGAGAATCCACATGCTACCAAATAAATAAGTGGACTTGGCTTTTCTGAGTGTGAAGAGCAACTGGCAGATCAAAAGCCACGACAAAACATAATTACAGTGAAGCTTATAAGCAAATCAACAGCCATGGTGAAACACTATTGCCATGAGGCTGGGCTGGATATCAGTAAGGCATTTTGACAAGCAAGGTAAGATGCCGGACTATGTATGAAGCTATGTAGAAAATATATACCACACTACAAAGTAAAATTATCCACCAAAATTACAAACAGGAGAAAAATAAACATGCGATTCACACATGAAATAAAATAAACAAGTAAAATAAACTCACCACAGGCGGTGATGCAAAGCTCTACTACATAATTAGTTGAAAAATTGATTATGTTAAAATTACATGACTTCAAATAATGATACTTGGAAGAGAAAATAAAGAAAGTCGAGTCAGCAACAAATATGTTTGCACAACTGGACAATTTCGTCCGCATTGTTACGAACTAGCTTGTAAGCCATGCGTACGTGAAAGTTGCTGGGGGCGTAGCTCAATAATGAATCATGATTCGGTAGAGCACAACAGTATAAGATGAGTTTTATTACATGAAGATTATACAGTTGCTATTTAAATGACTATTGATCGGGGGGAGCTTTAAATTGAATACCAAGATGATTATTCACTACATTTATTTCACACCATTTTATTTAAACCTAACTGGAAAGTCATCACCTTGTTAATGTTGCCGGAGGCTGATTCTACGAGACGGTTAACGACGGCCGGACACACCCATCTTCCTGGGCANTATTATTCACTACATTTATTTCACACCATTTTATTTAAACTTAACTGGAAAGTCATCACCTTGTTAATGTTGCCGGAGGCTGATTCTACGAGACGGTTAACGACGGCCGGACACACCCATCTTCCTGGGCAGTTTCGCTGGTCGGGTCGATGCCCAAAGGACAAAATACGAAAAGATGCTGTTCAGGGTGTTACGCCGGCCTATATCAAGCGCGTGTTTCTGCGGCCCCGCTCAGTGACCGGTGGAGGGGATTTCTGCAACTGTCTTCTTTCGCAAGGGTCGACGACCAAATGGTGGTTTTGCAATCCCGCTCGTTTCCAGGTTTAATGTTTGAAGGTGTGATCAGGCAAGCCGTTCAGCTAAGGCCTGATCNTCCCGCTCGTTTCCAGGTTTAATGTTTGAAGGTGTGATCAGGCAAGCCGTTCAGCTAAGGCCTGATCACACCATATTAGCATGCAGATTCGAGACACCCAAATTGCCATGCGGAGGTCCCGAATTATATTGATGATTAATATTAGCATCGTATGAAAATTTTTTTTTTCACATTATATAATAAACTAAATTAGTGTTATGTAGAACAAAGTTTCACTACAAGTAACATTTCATGACAAAACTAAATTTTAACACAGACGTTAAAGTGCCATCTATTGTGGCGCAAAACACTTGAATATGTTATGTAGCAGAGAGTGACCAAAAAGGATGTTTACAAAGCTTTAACAGTAAATGCATAATTATAAGTAACCCAACATTTTATGTTTTCAGATAGCAATGATTAACAGTTTAGTTTTATTATTGACAATTAACAGAGGAATAAAACANCCAACATTTTATGTTTTCAGATAGCAATGATTAACAGTTTAGTTTTATTATTGACAATTAACAGAGGAATAAAACAAATAAAGTATAAGGACAATCGACAGAGTTTTGCCATAAATATAGCTGAAAAGCTAATTAAAGTTTGAGCAGGGGAAAAAAAAAAAAAAAAAAACCACACTGTTTAATGGATAGGCAATCTAAATACATTAAAAATTTTACTATATGTATACTTAATATATAGTATTTATTAATAGTGCATTATTCTAAATGTAGTTTGTTTCCAGAGTAATATAATTATATCCAGTGTAAAATCATGATCCAATGGAGGGGCTTAGCCCCCTTAGGGCCCCACCCTTCGGATAAACCTCTATGAGGTCGTATACTTTATTATAATGTTTTAGTACTGTTAGAATCCAAAAAAGTATAGTCTATAAAACAGAATACTTTTACTGTACTTGTTTTTAACATGATTTCAGGTAACAATTGTTGAGATTCGGGTTATGCTNCCAACATTTTATGTTTTCAGATAGCAATGATTAACAGTTTAGTTTTATTATTGACAATTAACAGAGGAATAAAACGAATAAAGTATAAGGACAATCGACAGAGTTTTGCCATAAATATAGCTGAAAAGCTAATTAAAGTTTGAGCAGGGGAAAAAAAAAAAAAACCACACTGTTTAATGGATAGGCAATCTAAATACATTAAAAATTTTACTATATGTATACTTAATATATAGTATTTATTAATAGTGCATTATTCTAAATGTAGTTTGTTTCCAGAGTAATATAATTATATCCAGTGTAAAATCATGATCCAATGGAGGGGCTTAGCCCCCTTAGGGCCCCACCCTTCGGATAAACCTCTAAGAGGTCGTATACTTTATTATAATGTTTTAGTACTGTTAGAATCCAAAAAAGTATAGTGTATAAAACAGAATACTTTTACTGTACTTGTTTTTAACATGATTTCAGGTAACAATTGTTGAGATTCGGGTTATGCTNTATAAAACAGAATACTTTTACTGTACTTGTTTTTAACATGATTTCAGGTAACAATTGTTGAGATTCGGGTTATGCTCAAAGTGTAGCAGTGTTAACTATCTTCCAAATTATAGTTTATGAAATCCCTATTTTTATATATTATTAATCAATATTTTTATAAATTGTATTTTTATCAACGGAATAAAATTAGCTTATAATGCGAATTTTGGTTAAAATTGATGGTGTGAGACCAGCATTTTTGTGTATTCTGAAATTACAGTGGTATATAAGCTCTTGATTAAAAAAAAATTGTAATGCAATACCTTTTTGGTTCAATATATTTTTATATGAATTGCTTGGATGCCGTATTTCATATTTTACAAACTGTTGGGAAATATCATTTCCGTTCCATACATTTGCAATAAAATTTGGCGACGGGTTTGCAGTAGCCAAGGATAAGTTCGGATGACAATAACGTAACGATCATTTTGCCCATTTCTACATAATCAAAACTATTTACACTGTAAAACAAACATTTGTTTGGCCAATCACAACTTGAGAATTTCAGATTTTGTCTTATATGCAAGTATGTATATACACCTCAACATTCATGTTATAGAGCAGCACGAAGTTGGCGGTGGATACTGCCCTAAAAAAATTAATGCTGTCCTAAGNCGGTGGATACTGCCCTAAAAAAATTAATGCTGTCCTAAGGGTTCTGATTCACTTTCTCAAATTAAAATAAAACTTTTACACCACAATATTTCTAACAGTTATGCAAATAATTACCATTGCTATGTACGTGTATACAACACGCTGGTTTACTTTTATATAAATACCTTATAAAAAAATGGAAATTTTCAGTTTTGCAGTTAACATTTGAACCACTGAAATCTATGTATTATCCTATAAATAATGTGAAAAGTAAGCTTAAAAATATAGTTAATAGGCTTCCCAGACCCAACTGTGAAGTGAGCCAACAACGAATTGTCATCGGTCACACAAAAAATTAGTGATTATGCATTTACTTTTATACAATATTTATACAAGATGGCTGAGGGGTGTATCCATTTTCGTGAGGGATGGAGGTCTTAATAAAAAATAAAAGAACAACTTTTTTTTCAAATTTATTTACACAGCTGTTATTTACAGCATTTACCTATCAAACTCGCCTATTACTCTCTTTATTTCNTGAAGTGAGCCAACAACGAATTGTCATCGGTCACACAAAAAATTAGTGATTATGCATTTACTTTTATACAATATTGATACAAGATGGCTGAGGGGTGTATCCATTTTCGTGAGGGATGGAGGTCTTAATAAAAAATAAAAGAACAACATTTTTTTCAAATTTATTTACACAGCTGTTATTTACAGCATTTACCTATCAAACTCGCCTATTACTCTCTTTATTTCNTTTTTTTCAAATTTATTTACACAGCTGTTATTTACAGCATTTACCTATCAAACTCGCCTATTACTCTCTTTATTTCTCAATGAGCCAATGTCTCAATATCTGTTTTAAGTCTAATTAATGTCCTTAAAGTCTCTGTTTGGTTATAGTCAATTAAACTCATCATTAAACACTTTCTGTCTGTCTGTTGCAATAATCTGTAATGTCATTCACTCACCCATCCAGTCCAATAGTTTAGCTTGCCAGTAGCACTATTTGCTGCACCGATGCTCGCAGTTGCAGATTTTCTTCCCACTGGTCACTTCTCTTGCCGCTCGCTCGTCGTCTGTCGCTAAAACTCCAGCCACACATCCACTCAACTCTCCACTACACTCACGGCTCGGAGGCTGGATCCGCTTTTCATACCTGGAAAGTTCGCCGCACCCCGATTACGCTGAGAGAAACTAGAGCAGTAAACCACTAGAAAATTCTTTGGATAAATGCAGAAACTCAATACAACCAAGGTTAGAAGCACATACCGCAAAAGGATTATCATGTCGGCTCGCTTTTTGTAACGTATATGCGGTTCTTGGTTTATCGCCTTCCCGACATTCCAAACATCTCCTGTTTCTCACCGCCGCTATCATGTAACTGCTCTGTCCTTCACTTCACTCGCTCGCGCGGAACAAAGGAACGAGCGCGTAACGATATTATGAAGATATGACAATTCCCTATGTTCAATATTGGTCTTCACAGTCGTGTACCTATTGTATTGGTCGTACAAATAGCATTGAAGAATATTCTTTTTTATATGCTGGGATGGCGTGGAAGGAGTGGAAAGGGGGGGGGGGTGAAAATTCTGCAACCACCATAATTTTCTAAGACGCAACACATTCATTGTACTTACCTATGTAGGCGGTTGATACTACACCGTGGCAGCGAGAAGGAAATATCAGTCTTCTTGAATACACGGTGCATGGATTGGTGTAACAAGATAACTGTAGGCAAANTGGCAGCGAGAAGGAAATATCAGTCTTCTTGAATACACGGTGCATGGATTGGTGTAACAAGATAACTGTAGGCAAAGTCAATTTTCCAATTGCAATCAAGGACATGTTCCTTTTTTCGATCCATGTGTTACTGAAAAGATTTCTAAAAATACATCACAAATTTTTAAATTTATTATTACCAATGTTTATTTGAAAATATACCTATGTCCTTATATGATGAAATTACAATCATACTGCCAGTGAATTCAGCAACATTCCACTCTCCACATATCGCACTATCTGGCATCCAGGAANTGGCAGCGAGAAGGAAATATCAGTCTTCTTGAATACACGGTGCATGGATTGGTGTAACAAGATAACTGTAGGCAATGTCAATTTTCCAATTGCAATCAAGGACATGTTCCTTTTTTCGATCCATGTGTTACTGAAAAGATTTCTAAAAATACATCACAAATTTTTAAATTTATTATTACCAATGTTTATTTGAAAATATAACTATGTCCTTATATGGTGAAATTACAATCATACTGCCAGTGAATTCAGCAACATTCCACTCTCCACATATCGCACTATCTGGCATCCAGGAATTACCTGATCTAAAATTTTCCATGCAAACGGGGAACTGCGAATGCAAGCTTTTGCTACACTTTTGTTCACAGCAGATAGCGTTTATTGGACAGAATGAAGATGGCAATTAATTTAAACAAGAGGGATTGACACTGAATTATTTGGCAACTATTGTTACAAATGCATAATTAGGTGTACTATAGAAATTTTTTCAGCTTAATTATTAACATTAATTATATCAATATATTTTTCTTACATGCACCACACCANCAATATATTTTTCTTACATCACTGTAAACAAGGTAGAAGTAATAGCATTAAGACAGTAACTGCCCAAATGTGTCTCATGAAATGAGCCATTGTAGTACATTATATGATAATATATTCAGCTGTGTTTCATAATGTGTTTGATAAAGTGTTTGTATATCACAATTTTAAGAAAATTTAACATATGATCATATTGGATTCCTGTAGTAGGAAGTAATTTTGGTAATTTGATCCAGTGTAGTTGTACTTGGTGCTTTTTATAATTTTAGAGATGATAATAAACTTATCAGAGTAGTTTTAATTCTGGCTATAAGCCAACATAGTGAAGATTTATACCGCAGAATATTCTCGGTTTTCCAAAATTTGGCGGTTGTGCTGTAAGTAAATAGGGGCCTCAGTGTTAACTCTGTTTCTTGATATATTCACAATTGATGCGTACTTCACACATATACCATATTTAATAAAATTGAAAAACATTTACTAAATATTATGAATGAAAGATTATGAATGAAATTATCAACGTAAAGGAAGTGCTTTGTTGTGAATTCACAGTTATCAACAAATCTAATAAACAGGACTGTCTAACAGTGCATATTGCAATTTTTTTAATTTGGAAATCTAGTTTTGAGTCATATTTTGCTGTGATAAGATTTTGGATATCTAATTGTAGGCACCATAGGCCATTTTGGTTGCAGAATGTGGCAGTTTTGAATACACGTAAGTAACAAAAATTGTCTTACATGCATTTCAGCTGCACTCTATGTACCTAATCAAGGTTGTAGATTTCACCATCAGCAGTGCCATCTCTATGTGACCTGCCATACAACATTCCACCATAAGCTGCATAGGTAGCTATTTTAATCTGCTATTTATTCTTGTAAGGTTACATTACAATTTTCGATTTTATTTTTATCGAAATAAATGAGTGACTATGCACTGAAAGGTGTTAAACCATATGCTACACTAAACAATTAAATAAATTCCTTTGATATTAACCGTAAGCTCTGTGTAATAATTTTTCTGAGACATTGAAAGATGTGGTAGCAAGTGTCTTCATTATTTACAAAATATGTGTTCTGCAGTGGTGTAAAAGAAAGACATTTGTTGATCTTATGATGGCTAATTTGACACTGTCGAATAACTTTTGGTCAAGTTTCATAATTGGTTGCCGTGTCATTAAATTAAAAGAAAGGAAAAAGTTTGTTTAAGGTATTTACAACCTAAAAATGATTTTAAAAAAATTATGCCCAACATTTAAAACATAACTCTGCGAAAGATTTTTTCCTCTAGTAGCAGGCCTGTAAATATTGGGGTTGACCTTTAATTGAAATTTGACACTTAGGTAATTATGGAACATATTAATTAAATGATACGTACTATTTGGCTAGGGTAGGCCGTTTTAAAGTACAGATGAGAGCAGGGTGAGTAGAGACAGAACAAGTGGCTCAGCTGATTGGAAATAGGTAGGTCAGAATATGAGTATGGACTGCATTAAGGAACTATCCCAGAATTTGCCGGTATTGAGTTCGTATACCAATGAAAAACTGAAATCAGGGCGATTGCGGTAAGAATGAAACGTGGGTCTCCCAAATGTTAGCGAAGTGTTACTTCTCACATCAGTCAGCAAGATTTATAAAAGTGGGTTTACTGTAGAGGAAAATGTTTGGCCCAAAACTAATAAATTGTATTACTTTTCTGACTTTTGCTTCTATTATAGTTAGACAATAAAATTCTTGGAACCATTTAATGACTGTTTTGAAAAAAAAAGTAAACAAAGGTATGTGAAAAATAAACTACAACACCTTGACTGTTTTACTATAATGTATTTATTCTTGGCCTGCACCCAGATTTTGTGTTGTACAATGTAGCTGCCTGCTGATCACAGATATTGGCTGTTCAGTTCATGCGCTTACATAACTTATAGTATATATTACAATGGGTGAACCGAACCATTATAAAATTATTTTATATTCACTTTATTTTTTAACGCCATCCAAACCGTAACACCGGACATGCTGACAAGAGCTTCGAGATTAAAAGTTCCTTCACAAAATTAGGATCACTAGTTAAGATCGTGATTTGGATAACATTATAAATGTATAGTTTATTGGCGATGAGCGATGTTGGTTTTCCCGCCTTGATGTTAGGTCTATTTCGTCTATGTAACATCATTAGATGTAAAATATGCAATTGTACATTATCGAGAAACGGGAAAATCAATGCAGCTATGCATTCGATGAATTAATATACAGCCGACTGTGATTATAAGATTGCGACGAGATTAGCTTTTAGTCGCAAGTTGTGGTTATGAACATTGTACAAGTGTTTACATAGATCCGGCAACCCGTTAACTTAGCGCTAAAAATGATATATGTACACTGTGTTATTTCTTATATTTTAATTTTTTTTCGGAAAATGCAGATGTTAATCAGCGTTACCGAAAGTTGCAAATTGTGTGTATATGCTTCCATAATTCAAGTGATATTACAATAACCAAATTTGTGATCAGACTGCAGAAAATAATAATGATTTCTGATAATGCGATTGATAAGTCATCATAGTGAATCTATATTTTAAATTAAAGTGGCAGAACTATCTTAACTGTGTTTGCTATGTACCAAATTGCAGCAGCCAATTTATATTGCAAGATGTGAGATACAATGATTGAAACCTACAGTAGCAAACCAGAAATTTCAGTGATGGTATCAGTTCAATGATTTTCAATACCTTGTTATATCNGATTGAAACCTACAGTAGCAAACCAGAAATTTCAGTGATGGTATCAGTTCAATGATTTTCAATACCTTGTTATATCCTTCCTATGTTTTTATTTATTTGACACTGATGTTTAAAAATACGGAAGGTCAATGCCAAAAACAGTATGAATTAATTTTTTTGCTCATGATATTGAGCTCATATTTGTTTCTAGATTGATAACTATGTACAGTTTNGATTGAAACCTACAGTAGCAAACCAGAAATTTCAGTGATGGTATCAGTTCAATGATTTTCAATACCTTGTTATATTCTTCCTATGTTTTTATTTATTTGACACTGATGTTTAAAAATACGGAAGGTCAATGCCAGAAACAGTATGAATTAATTTTTTTGCTCATGATATTGAGCTCATATTTGTTTCTAGATTGATAACTATGTACAGTTTNAAACAGTATGAATTAATTTTTTTGCTCATGATATTGAGCTCATATTTGTTTCTAGATTGATAACTATGTACAGTTTATATTACAATCAAGAAGCTTCTCTCAAATATTTAATTGTAAAACTTTACTTAATTCGTTTAAAATATTGACTTCATTGTATTAAAAAAGTATTGTTTATCTAGTCACAATAAAACTTATTTGTTGGGATTGTAAAACTGAATGCCAGGCCACCTCCAGGAACATTACTATAGTAATATATGTGCTTCAGTTCTTTTTGTGGTTAGGATACCTTAATATGTTACTGTTCGTAAGCAGCCAGTTTATGGTCAGTGCCAAATTTAGTATATTCTTAATTGTCTGTTTTCAATTTTTGTTCCTTGCATTCAATTGTAATAAGCTCTTAACTTATTTATTGTTAGTGGTGCTTTAAATTAAAACAATTTTAAGAAACTTCCCTCTAAAAGTTATTGAAACGAAGTCACTAAAATATCCACATTTTTTAAAATCTTTAGTTACTAAATAGACAATTTTTTTTTGTAAATTTGTGCCCGGGTTCTTGCACTGAGCGCGTACGAATGCAGTGCGTTGTCCCTTTGGTGTAATTTTCCAGACTTTGTTAAACTTTGCTTGCATGAGGCGTATGAATATCCTGGAATTAAAACTTTAGCAGGGCATCAGATAAGTTGAAAGTAACTAAATGGACTATAGTTTGTTATAAACACAAATATTTTTTATGACTGATGTGTTAATACACATCTAGTTTTGTGTATAACTGATGTTACACATAAAGAAAACATCCTTTGTTGATGAACTATTATTACCTACAAATAAGAAAACTGAGGAAAATCAGCTATGTGGCAAGATATGCATTTATCCAATTTTTTTAGGTCTCAAACTAGCGTAAAATAAACGTTAACTGAACTGATGAGCCAGAATTTTACTTGAATTATTGCAAAATAAATTATATTGCAGGGATACCAAATTTATCTCTGTGGTCTTATTAATTTTAGACTATTTTCTGCTGTAACTACAAATAACGGTACATCTATACTGACTTTATGCTGCTTCAGCTAAATAATGTACTCATGTATATTTCATGCAACACTTTTCAATGTACTATGTGCTTTAATACTGTTCCCATACTGCCTTAACATCTGCTTCGTTTCCACTTAATATTTACTTTGTTGCCACTTAATTGCCACTTCGTATCTACTTAGTGGGCCAATTTCCACTTCATCTTTCGCTCTATTTGTTCTTTGTTTAAACTTTATTTCCATTTTGTTTCCCCTTTTTATCCATTTAATTTACACTTCATTTCACTCCTCATTTCCGCTTCATTTCCCCTACATTTAATCTTAATTTGCACTTGGTAACCGCTTCGTTTCAGCTTGGTTTTTGCTTCGTATCTGTTTAGTGAGCCAATTTCCGCTTCATTTCAACTTTAACACCATATTTTTTTCACATCGTTTCCACGTCATTCCCACTTCATTCTCACCAGGGTAATATATGCGGGGAGTGCCAAAGGCACAATAGTTTAGAATTTTTCTCTTTGGTGTTATTTATATATAATAAGTGTATCTATCGTGATGGCAAGGTATGTGATATTTTCCGCGATGCACAGATTATAATTGACTGTGTTAAATGGTAAATCGAGTCTTTCTTGGCCCTGCCACTATTACCTAAAAACGTGTTGAAGGAGGAATCCTTCTGAACATATAAATTAGGTTTATTCAGTCTGCCAGTGGTAATTATGACTGTTAAGTTAATAGGGAGCGTGGACATCCCGAATATGTCCCATAAGGCGCTCAAGTAGATTTTTTTAGTACCACTGGAGCCGCTGACACTGTTCCTGAAACATTAGCATTCCTGGCGCCATTGTGAAGCCAGACATGCGCCACTCTTACCACACCAGCTCATCGATTGCCGTCCGCAAGTAAAGACTGAATCAAGCAACATGGTTTGCCATTGTCTGGGGTTATTATTAAGGCAGCTGTAAATATTTTCCATCTTTAATTAAAGAAATCTGAACTTACGTCTGGTTTTTAATCTCGCGGGGTAATTATTAGCAATCAGAGGTTTTGCCCAGATTTTTTGCTAGCGTGCAAATATACATTTTAAGCAACTCTAAAAATCACAAATTTGTTTTAGAGGAATTAAAGTTTTTTAAATTGGAGAGAAATTAAACAGATAACATAAAAATTTAAGCTCATTTCTTTAGGCAATGAAGAAAGATGTTTAACTTCCCCTTGCCTCATAAATAAAGGTTGTCAGGAAGGCTGTAACAATTCATCGTCACACACTTTTGCCATAATTTCATTTGGGCACAAATCACATATTATTCCTACCACACCACTTTCATTTCTGTAGCTTTGTTCTATAAGGGCCAATGTCAAAAATCACAGTGTTGAGATAATGAGCTTTGAAAGTCAGACATTTTCTTTAGAGAGTAATGCTGAAAAAATTATGCATACCAATGTATGGTATTTTCCAGTACGAACTAGAGTCAACGAAGAATAGAGTACACCAATTTTTATTTATCTAGACAACGCCATAGAAATTAATAGTTATAACAATGGCTCTTTTGGCGTGAATATGTCTTTAAATTTGCAACCATAGTGGGCAATCCAGAAAATCTAATTATAACAACATCGGGGGATAGAGTTTGGCATTGCAGCTCCGAATCTATTGTATACATCTAAAATTCAATTACATCACTCGAATCCCAAAGGGTCAAAGAATTTGATACGTTAAGTGAGGACTGCGAAGCGTCGCGCGCGGTGGGGGCGGGGGCACCGCCATTTTGAGTTAGTTTCGCCGCGTCTCATAATTTCCGCTTATTATAACTTTTGACGCGAAGTAGCTACGACGCTCGTTTAAGTTTTAATCAACAGCTCTCGTCGAGATCAATCGATTGAGTGTATGAAACATTTGTGTGGCGTAGTATTGGAGAAATTATATGAGTTTAAGTAAAACTAATTGGAAACTTAACAGAATGTCGGCCTATACTCGTCAATAAGCCAAGTCAAAATACAAAAATCGTATACGGTTGGAAAGAGCATCTCAAGAGCAATCCAGTGATACCCATGAAACCTCATATGATTGAGTGAAGCGGTGCCGGGAATGTAAAAACCTAGACGTGTTCACGAAAAACAAACGGCCGTGTCCCCGACACAGCCATACCCCATGTTTTTTTTTGTTTTCGAAATGCCTCCACAGGTCGGACATAGGCCTTTTTGTATAAACCAATAAAGGAAAATATTAGGTTAATTTAATTATTTTTTGCGATTGTGGCAAACATTCAAACCACAGAAATGTAAGCAAGTTACACAATTGTGTTTCAAACACACTCCTAGGGAAAAGTTACAAAGATGTGATAAATAAACAGGCGTGACTTTCAAATAATTACTTTCGTCATAAAACAGTTCATGGATAAAACATAAATTTTACACGTCCAATATTTGCAAATACACATGCACTGGCCCGTTGTAACAGAACGACAATACACTTTCACACGCAGCGGTCACGACACACATTAAAGTATATTTATTACTGCCTTGGAAAAATAGATTTATTACATCATCGTAAAATGCTAAGGTAGGTGTAAAAAATACAACATGTAGGAACTTGATTGGGTAATTTAAGTATTTTTAGCAGCAAGAAAAATTAACACTTTGTTCAGCCACAAGCAACACGCTATGTAATGTCGGCAGCCGCCACTTCTGCCAACTTCGGATTTATAACTGTCCCGCCATCATATCTATATACAGTGAAATCCCGATATATCGCATCCCGATTATTCGTATATCCCGCTAATTCGTACAAATTTGCCGGCCCCTTGAGAAAATCCCCTTAATTCGTAAAAAAATAATGCATTCCGGTCCCCTGGATAATTCGTATTTATTTTGGTGCTCGAGCTCAATTAAAACGTCTTAAATTTCTTATTTACAACTTAAAAATCTCGTTAACTCGTAATGATTTAACCCTAGACTGTACACCAGCTCTAGATTTATGCAATTCGGGCAGGGTAAAAAAGACCGGAAGGGTACTGAGGGACGTAGGAGGGTTTGAAGGGCAGGTAATGACGCCGAGTAGGCTGTGAGGCGATGTGTCTGTGATTCTCAGAACTAAGAGGCGCCTTTCTGTCCAGTCTACGGTTATGAGAGAGTAGGAAGGAGCAGAGCGAGTGAAAAGTTAGTCAGTTCGGTCTAAGCCATGCCTCCGAAAAGAGCTATTAAGTGTCTTTCCATTAGAGGAGCACAGAATTCGAATGTACCAGTTGGAGGAAACATTTTAAGAGAAAAAGTAAAAGTTTTCGCAGAAAAAATGGGGAATAAAGACTTTCGTGCGAGTGATGGTTGGTTTGACAGGTTTAAAAAAAGGCACAGCATAAAATTTAAGAATCTTAGTGTTGAAAGTGCGAGTGTATCGGCCGAAGTTTGTTCTGAGTGGAAAGACGAATTGGGAGAAATAATTGATTCTTATGAGCCCAACAACATTTTTAATGCCGATGAGACGGGGTTATTTTATAAGTGTCTCCCCGACCGATCAATCTGTTTTAAGGAAGAAAAATTTCATGGCGGAAAAAAAACAAATTTACGTGTAACCATATTGTTGGCTGCCAACATGGATGGATCTTAGAAATTAAGACCGCTCATGACAGGCAAATCAGCAATGCCAAGATGTTTTAAAAACATAGAAACATTTCCGATGACCTATCGTGCAAACAAAAAAGCGTGGATGACGGGTGAATTATTCAAGGAATGGATACGATCAGTGAANAAAAAAAAAACAAATTTACATGTAACCATATTGTTGGCTGCCAACAAGGATGGATCATAGAAATTAAGACCGCTCATGACAGGCAAATCAGCAATGCCAAGATGTTTTAAAAACATAGAAACTTTTCCGATGACCTATCGTGCAAACAAAAAAGCGTGGATGACGGGTGAATTATTCAAGGAATGGATACGATCAGTGAATGCTGATATGGAAAAAATGCAGCGAAAAATTCTACATTTCATGGATAAACTGTACGGCCCATAACAATACCCCACCGCTCAGACATGTTAATGTTGTGTTTTTGCCTGACAACACTACTTCAAAGCTGCAGCCTCTAGACCAGGGCATAATTAAAACGTTCAAAACCTTTTACTGCAAGGAAGTNTTCCAGGGCATAATTAAAACATTCAAAACCTTTTACTGCAAGGAAGTAGTGATGCAACTCCTTGACAGCATCGTAGATGGGAAGGATCCTAAAATCACCTTATTTTCAGCCATGAACATTGCTCACAAGGCGTGGCAAAGTGCTAGCGAAAGCTAAATAAAAAACGGTTTTTCGTGCTTGTGGATTCACGAAGGTGGAACTTTCATCAGCAGTTACTGAACAAGACTTAGAATTCCCTGTGAATTGGAATCATCTTCCTCAAAATGAAGAAAATTCTATAACGTTTGAAGATTTCGTCCATTTTGACGATGCCCTAGCAGTAGCGGGGATTCTAACCGATGACGAAATTTTGGCTCCATCTAAGAACATTGATAGTGAAGGTGATGATGAAGATGATGTGCTGAAAATTACACCTAAAGTGGCTAAACAATACATCAACAACGTGCGCCATTTCTTAACGAAATGAGACGTTGGCGATGAAGTATTTTCTGCTTTGAACATGCTTGACAAAGCCATCGACAATACCCGTCTCCAAGGTTTGCACCAAACATTTTTAATGTGTTTTTTATTGCTGTAATTATTGATTTATATATACAGTACATATGTATACATATGTACTTTACATTGTATTACGTATCCAATGATACATAAAATCCACCCAAAAAGTCGNTTGGCTCCATCTAAGAACATTGATAGTGAAGGTGATGATGAAGATGATGTGCTGAAAATTACACCTAAAGTGGCTAAACAATACATCAACAACGTGCGCCATTTCTTAACGAAATGAGACATTGGCGATGAAGTATTTTCTGCTTTGAACATGCTTGACAAAGCCATCGACAATACCCGTCTCCAAGGTTTGCACCAAAAATTTTTTATGTGTTTTTTATTACTGTAATTATTGATTTATATTAACAGTACATATGTATACATATGTACTTTACATTGTATTACGTATCCAATGATACATAAAATCCACCCAAAAAGTCGTCGATTTCGTATCCAACCTAAGTCCTGAGAAGGCCAAAACAAATGCAAAATTTCTTCCTGCGTATCCAGCCGGCCTGTAATTACCTGTTTTTTTTACCAAAAGTTTCTTTGTGCGTATCCACATGAAAAACGACCTGAATTGAAAAGTGGTGGGTTTGCATATCCAAACCGACAGGTGAGAATTGTCACCAATCCTTATTTGTTTCGATTCACATATTCATTTATTTTTTTAAAACATTTAGAACAATACCTAATTGTTTCCTGTGGCGTATCCAAACTGAAAACGGAACAATTGATTACTTTACCAAAAGTTTCTTTGTGCGTATCTACATGAAAAACGACTTGTTGCTAAAATTTTCCTATTGAATAACTTAAAAAAGAAGGATTAATTTAGATTTTAAATCCAAAACCAATAACCAGCTAGCAGTGAGTGATTATAATTAATACATTTCATATATCAATGCCTTGGAATCACGAGAGTTTATGCAGGGATGTTTCATTTTGTTTGTTTTTATGAAAGTTGTAGAATTGAGTGTATCCCCAAGGTTTCCATAAGATTTTAAATTGACCCAAACAGCTACTCATTGTCATTTTAAACAGACATTACACACAGCCAGTCAATCACATTTTAAATTTAAATGTGCTATTGTCATTTTAACATTTTGTTTATTCTGATGATAGTTCTCTAAACTAAACCAGTTGTGAGATTCTCAGTCGGGTATGAAAAAAGTTATCAAGAGTTGTGAGATAGGTGGTATTTTTTGTGTTGTTATGGAGACAATATATATTGGCAAGGGAGGAACGATTCGTTACTTCCTCTTACTACCAAACAAAAGATCAAAAGTCATAAACTGAGGCAAACAGCAAAACTACTTTAAACACTTTAAAAAAGTTTACTGGAAATTGGTAATTTTTTACCCGCTAATTTCTCGGGGGGCGATCCCATTGCGGAAAGTGATTTGTTTAAAATTTCGGTAATTATGGCGTATTGTGTATCCAACAACGATTCAATTACATTTTAAATCCAAAACCAATAACCAGCTAGTGAAATGAGTTGTGTAAATAATATTGAGTTTAAAAAAAAAATAATCAAGACTTGGAAATTGTAAAAGCTTCACTGGCTTACAGTGAGCGATTATAATTAAAGCATTTCATGTATCAATGCCTCGGAATCACTAGAGTTTCTGCAGGGATGTTTCATTTTGTTCGTTTTTATGAAAGATGTAGAATTTAGAGTATCTCCAAGGTTTCCATAAGCTTAAGCCTCCTCCTTCCTTTTTTTTTTAAAACATGAAAACCACCTACTGTTATTTTCATTTTAAATTGACACAAACAGCTACTCAATTTTCATTTTAAACAGACATTGCATACCACTAGTTAATCAAATTTTAAATTTAAATATGCCATTGTTATTTAAAGCTTTGTTTATTCTGATGATAATTCTTTAAACTAAACCAGTTGTGAGATTCCCAAATGGGTACGAAAAAAGTTATCAAGAGTTGTGAGATAGATGGTTCTTTCGTGTTGTTATGGAGACTATATATATTGGCAAGGGAGGAACGATTCGTTACTTCCTCTTACTACCAAACAAAAGATCAAAGGTCATAAACTGAGGCAAACAGCAAAACTACTTTAAACACTTTAAAAATGTTTACTGGAAATTGGTAATTTTTTACCCGCTAATTTCTCGGGGGCGATCCCATTGCGGAACGTGATTTGCTTAAAATTTCGGTAATTATGTCGTATTGCATATCCAACAACGATTCATTTACATTTAAAACCTAAAATCAGCTAGTGAATTGAGTTGTGTAAATAATAATGAGTTTGAAAAAAAATAATCAAGACATGAAAAGTCTAAAGTCTTCACTGGCTTACAGTGAGGGATTATAATTTTAACATTTCATGTATCAATTCTTCGGAATCATGAGTNTCATTTACATTTAAAACCTAAAATCAGCTAGTGAATTGAGTTGTGTAAATAATAATGAGTTTTAAAAAAAATAATAAAGACATGAAAACTCTAAAGTCTTCACTGGCTTACAGTGAGGGATTATAATTTTAACATTTCATGTATCAATTCTTCGGAATCATGAGTTTGTGTAGGGATCTTTTGTTTTGTTCTTTTTATTTGAAAGGTGTGCAATTCCAAGGAGCCCACAGGTGTTAGTGTGTCACGAGGAAGGCTGGATACTGCTGTGTGACTCACCTCTCTTTGTGACTGCAAGGTTGTCTAGTTTTATTAAAATGCACAAGCTTGAGTCTCGTTCGTTTTGTTATTTTTAATGAACCTTGTGTAATTCCAAGGTGCCCACAGGTGTTAGTGTGTCACGAGGAAGGCTAGATACTGCTGTGTGACTCAACTCTCTTTGTGCCTGCAAGGTTGTCTAGTTTTATTAAAATGCACAAGCTTGAGTCTCGTTCGTTTTGTTTGAAAGTTGTGTAGATTTTATAGCCCCCCCTCCAAGGCCTTCATGCCTCTGCATTCGAGATTCAATCAGGTCGGTGATGTCGACAGGAAATCACAGGCTTATTAAAATGCACAAGCTTTAGTCTCGTTCGTTTTGTTATTTTTAATGAACCTTGTGCAATTCCAAGGTGCCC
>NQII01008750.1:2493-48888 GCA_002778355.1 Clitarchus hookeri
GTTAGAAGCAGCGCTGTCACTAACCCTCCCCCAGCTTAAACCAGTGAAGGGACTTCCGGACGACACATGTCGCCCATTTACGCATACCGAGGTCAAGCCAAGAGGTAGTATCACGTGCAGACCATTTCATGAGTTGCCACCCTCGGGCCTCCTCCTCCCACCCCCTAGCAAGACCAGTGAAATTTGTAAACGCCGAGAAATGACGATAGTAAGGCGATTTACGCCCGAAGTTAAATCACGCACCGAGAAAAAGCTGACAAGCTGTGAGTGGTGCCACGAGCACTCCTGCCCCCCATATCCAAACCCCGGGGTAACTGGGGCATGCGCTGCAGAAGGGAAGCTTACAAGGTAAGTTTCAGGGTGCTGGCCCACACCACCCCCTTCCCCTAAAACCTTCAAGAACCATTGCGCATATAAGAAGTACACTGTGGACTGCACCTTCCTCCCTCCCCCTCCTCCAACAAGGGAGACAAGTGTAGGAACTTAGCAAGGGAGGCAAGAGAGGATATAAGCGAATTTATGAGAGAATTCGTTATCACCGCACAGAGAGATCAGTCGTTAAGTCATATAAGGGCAGTCGGAAGATGCGATACTCCGCGCCAAGAGAGTAAGTCAGGGCAACAGTTACCAAGGCCGGGATATCGGAACCCGGCCACATCCGTCAGTCGCGTCATTAAGGGGTCAGCCATATCGGGACACGAGACGAGATATGCGGAACACAGGGCAGAATAAGAGACAGTTACCAGAGTTATGTCGGGCGAGTATTTTCACCATGCCAGGATGCGAGTCAGTGAGTCAAGTCAGTGAGTCACCAGTCAGTCAGTTACAATAATGCACCGAGAAGGCGGAGTCGAGCGGTGAACTTCAACGAGAAGCACCATGTAAAGCTAGTGGGATTAGTCCAGTGCAGTCCGTAGCCGAGAAGTACGGGTGGGGGCCTGCCAGGGTCCCTCACCGGGACATGGTAGGGAAGTAAGCAGTCAGTTACTACCCCACACCGAGAACGGGAGCGAGTGGTGAGCTCCAACGAGGAGCACCAGCTAAGTGCATCAAGCTAGACAGAGGGCCTATAACAGGGCCATCCAGCTCACCAGATCTCATCAACTGCCGGAACATATCCGGGCCATCCAACTCACCACACCTCAATTGCCAGAACAACTACCGTGCAACATGTGCAGATAAGTAACCATGTCGTCACTCAGGGACCTGTCCTGTCACCTAATGCCCCACAGCGTCGGAAGCGTAGCAAGAACATTGACATCNCCATGTCGTCACTCAGGGACCTGTCCTGTCACCTAATGCCCCACAGCGTCGGAAGCGTAGCAAGAACATTGACATTATCAGACCTTCAGGCCTTGGAACTCGCAGGGCGTTAAAGTATGAGTAAATTCCGAAAAAGTTCCGGGAATGTATGAATTAATTCCCGTGAAATAAACCTGTTCAAAACCAAGATGTAATGAAGTATTATTTTATATACCCTCAACCTTCAAGGCACCTATAGTCTGTACCATATAACCTTAACTGTAGACACTACGAACCATTCTGTACACCACAGGTGGGGAGTAGCGTCATTCTGTACTCGCTTGTTCTTTGACGTTCAGATTTTCAGTCTACGCGACAGTCTAGTGACCCGTCTGCGAGGGCAGGTTGACACACGCATGTTCCATCACAACTAATTTCGCTCGGCTACAATTGTGTTGCCGGCGAATGGCAACTGAAATGGAACACGTATGCATCTTCTCTCTCGCTGCGACTAAACCGTCGCTCGTCTGCACGAATCAATTAACAGCTATGAGAAACATTTCGAGCAATATGTTTTTAGTAGCGACAGGTCGACAAACTGTCGCCCATCTGCATGGGGCATTAAAGTCTCATATAAACTCCATATCTATATGGTTGTCACCGCCATTCAATTATAACATACGTAAATTCTATTTATCACTCATTTGCACCATCACAGACATAAATTTTATTAATGAAAATATCAATGTCAAATTATACATACAATTTTCTTAGTTAGTTGCTCGACACCCATTCCAACTGTGTGCTGTAAATTAATTTTAAGAATATTTGCTACAATTTTAAAGATATGTTACACTAAAAAATAAATATTCGAATATCTCGCACACTTCATCTTTAACATTTTACAAAAAACATTAAATTCCTTAACGTAGCATATTACACATGGGTGCTGCAATGACATAATTTTTTTGTTGGATGGCTAGTCGCTTGAGACTTTGGCGGGAGGGGGGGTGAAGTTTATCTGATTGCCCTCTCTCACATTTATTCGTGTATACTTTTTGAAATTTGGTTGAAATGTGCCGAAGTTCTAAATTAAGATTTAGTCTACTTTCAGTAGATTTGTGTTAATACAAAAATCGTTGTATAGTTATTAAAAATTGTTGTAATACTCTGCTATACATATTTAGAGCTGTACATAAGTAGACAACAAAGAACACATTAAGTTATACAAACCAGATAAACAATAAGGCATGATCTGAGCGACATCATTTACAGGAAGGTTAGTTACCAACCCTACAAAAATTGTCACGTCAATACAAAAAACTGAAAAATGTACACTTTCTACAGTAATTATTTATGCCAACTAAAATATTTTGTCATTACGTTTGATACCACTCTTCTTTGAAAATGTGCCTTGGCAGTATTTGTAAACAAATTCATCTTTTAACTCTCATATCATAGCTATATGAGTACTCTGGAAGAAAGGAACATTTTTTATACAGTATCTCACAAGAAAAGGTTTTAAGGAAAAATACAAATTAAACTTAACGAAACTGAGTCCTCTACTAATATTAAAACCTTAGATATTCTACAGATTTTTGTGGATTTCATAACAAAATCTTATTCCAAACACTTCCAAACAATGGCTTCCTGTAGTCATTTCTTGAAACAAAGGTCTGAGCTACTTTCCTTACATAAACTTTGTCAAGCAGTTCGTTATGGACATAGCAGAGGGCTACATGATTTTGCCTAGACTTTGACATAGTAGCACTTAGGTAACTTTTCAGTTGCCTAAGTGCACAGACACTCCTCCCTGCTTTGCAAGTATATGCAGGAGACTCTAACAACAGCTTAACTAAACATTCCACATTTATAAATAAGTTTCGTACTTATGGGCTTATTTCTTTGAAAGCATTCACAGCATCACTAAGACAAGAAATATTGTTGGTCTTTAAAAATAATTTAATTTCTATTTGGAGGGATGCTGTGTCAACTTCGCGGTATGGTTTCAAGAGTTCTGTTTTTTCCCAGTGATAATAATATTTTTCAGCATCACATTTTTCTGCACCCCAATCTACTCAATGATACCTTCTTGCAGTCCCCCAATGGCAGTCTCAACAAATTTATTGTATTCTTGCTGGAAGTATTGCTCACAAGAATTCCACTCATGCTGCTTTCCTGGCCCACAAAATCTTTTGGGTGGTCTTACAGTCCTTGGCTAGGTCAGATGTTCCAAATTGNCTCATGCTGCTTTCCTGGCCCACAAAATCTTTTGGGTGGTCTTACAGTCCTTGGCTAGGTCAGATGTTCCAAATTTAGTTCATACATTTTGTAACAACAAGAATCGAAAATAATCTTGAGCTTCTCTTAATTTCATAAATCGTTTAAACCATCTTGAACTGTCTCAATAGACTTGACTTTTCAGCCAAAGTCTTTTTTCTTCCTTGGAACAATTTTTTTCAGTTGCTCAAGGAGATCGATGACATCTTCCGCCAAAACAATCCCAGGATATGTCAGTCCATTTGAGAAGCAATGGAGGCCACTAGCTCTATCATAATTGTCCTCTGTAAGCTCACGAAGTGTGTCCAAAATTAGATTGTACATCTTTATGATATCTTCGTGCTTTCCTGTATGTCCACCTGGATGTACAGAGTCGCTTTATTTTTGAGATGTTGCCCACATGAGATTTTGCAGCCTCTTCGCATGTATGTTGAAATATTGGCTTTACTTTAGTGCGTCCAAACATTATCCTCAGTTGATTAGCCCAGTCCATTGCATTTTTCATTACTGATGAAGCATCACAGCTCTTTTTCATGACCAGTTTGCAACAGTGTGCCACACGGTATACACGCTCTGTTAGAGGCTGGTTGTCAATAATTATTGTCTGAGCACTTCGTAGATTACAGATGATATGGCCTTACTAGTAGCAGAATAAGCTTTCTGCTGGATCTAAATCATCACACCATCTAACACAAATGCTCTCCTGTTCATATCCTGTAATGTCTCGAGTGCCATCACATATAACTGAAAAAACCGTAGGTGTAGAAGATTGAACATTTTTAAGAACTGTGGCCAACACTTTATTTCCCAGAATTTGGATAATCTCATTTTGTACACCGGAATGCATAAAAGTGGGCTTTCCTTGTTCATGTCTTAACCATGCTTTCAGAGCTGGTTCATCCTTACTCCTTTCCCTTTAAAGTCCCATGAAATTACCTTTAATTTGAGCACACCCTCTGTTAGCCAAGCCCTGTTTGTTCAGATACTTTAAAGTGCGGATGATTACCACTATACATTCACAAGCAGTTTTTTGTTGTTGCATTTTGACAGTAGACAGTTACTTTTAAATGAGATTCTTTAATTGTAAACAACTTAGTAGAGCTTGGGAATGAGCTTCACTTCTTTCGTGTTCTCTGAATTTGTCACGAGTTTTTTTCCAGTTCTTAAATACCATTCCCGAAAATGCTGTTTCCATTTTCGTAGCTAAAACTTTGTTAGGGCATATCTGTATGTGTTGATTACAATATAATATACTACCCCTTTGCAGTTCCTAGCAATATGCAGTAACTTAAATTCATTATACCAGCTCTCCTGGAATGTCAGGATTTTTGTTTTCAGCCTTTGCCCCTCGAGGAAGTTATCTGGAAAGCACTTTTGTTGAAAGGCTGGTTAAATTCCTATAGCACTTTTTTCACTGTCGGAATGATTTTCCTGTTCTTGAGTGGAGGACTAGTATACATCTACATATTCTGCTACAATATTTCCATTTCTTTTTTTGGGAAAAAGCACCCAAGCAATACGTTTTCACTTGACTTGTTGCAAGCTCTTGAGCCAGTCACACATTAGCCTCCGTAGACATCTCAAAAAGCTTTTTGTGTCAAGCTCGTGTGGACAGTTTGCTACAGCTTTGCAAAGAAATACTGTAACAAATTACGCGAACAAAATTTCATAGAAAGGTTGCAGCAGTTATATTCAACAAAAAGAAAATGTGAGGAATTTTTCTGTCTAGGTTATGGCATGTGCAAATTTTATGAGTTTTAAAAGCTTATTAAAAAAAATAAATTATTTCAGTTTGCAACAAACCTGCATTGAAAAATAAAAGATTAAGAAAATGTTATAACCAAAAGATTTTTATGTGGATGCTGTCGCAGGGTTATAACAAATACTTTCAGTTCCATCAGCTCTAGTCTCTAAGCATGGATTATGGTTCCTAATAGATGAATCTTCTTCAGAATGTTCATGTCAACAGCTCTTAGTACCACTCGGTGAACCACAAGAATTATCTGCAAAAATTATATAAAATAAGGAATAACTGTAATAAGGGCCCGCAGTAAGTGAATAAGANCTCATGCTGCTTTCCTGGCCCACAAAATCTTTTGGGTGGTCTTACAGTCCTTGGCTAGGTCAGATGTTCCAAATTGAGTTCATAAATTTTGTAACAACAAGAATCGAAAATAATCTTGAGCTTCTCTTAATTTCATAAATTGTTTAAACCATCTTGAACTGTCTCAACAGACTTGACTTTTCAGCCAAAGTCTTTTTTCTTCCTTGGAACAATTTATTCAGTTGCTCAAGGAGGTCGATGACATCTTCCGCCAAAACAATCCCAGGATATGTCAGTCCATTTGAGAAGCAATGGAGGCCACTAGCTCTATCATAATTGTCCTCTGTAAGCTCACGAAGTGTGTCCAAAATTAGATTGTACATCTTTATGATATCTTCGTGCTTTCCTGTATGTCCACCTGGATGTACAGAGTCGCTTTATTTTTGAGATGTTGCCCACATGAGATTTTGCAGCCTCTTCGCAGATATGTTGAAATATTGGCTTTACTTTAGTGCGTCCAAACATTATCCTCAGTTGATTAGCCCAGTCCATTGCATTTTTCACTACTGATGAAGCATCACAGCTCTTTTTCATGACCAGTTTGCAACAGTGTGCCACACGGTATACACACTCTGTCAGAGGCTGGTTGTCAATAATTATTGTCTGAGCACTTCGTAGATTACAGATGATATGGCCTTACTAGTAGCAGAATAAGCTTTCTGCTGGATCTAAATCATCACACCATCTAACACAAATGCTCTCCTGTCCATCTCCTGTAATGTCTCGAGTGCCATCACATATAACTGAAAAAACTGTAGGTGTAGAAGATTGAACATTTTTAAGAACTGTGGCCAACACTCTATTTCCCAGAATTTGGATAATCTCATTTTGTACACCGGAATGCATAAAAGTGGGCTTTCCTTGTTCATGTCTTAACCATGCTTTCAGAGCTGGTTCATCCTTACTCCTTTCCCTTTAAAGTCCCATGAAATTACCTTTAATTTGAGCACACCCTCTGTTAGCCAAGCCCTGTTTGTTCAGATACTTTAAAGTGCGGATGATTACCACTATACATTCACAAGCAGTTTTTTGTTGTTGCATTTTGACAGTAGACAGTTACTTTTAAATGAGATTCTTTAATTGTAAACAACTTAGTAGAGCTTGGGAATGAGCTTCACTTCTTTCGTGTTCTCTGAATTTGTCACGAGTTTTTTTCCAGTTCTTAAATACCATTCCCGAAAATGCTGTTTCCATTTTCGTAGCTAAAACTTTGTTAGGGCATATCTGTATGTGTTGATTACAATATAATATACTACCCCTTTGCAGTTCCTAGCAATATGCAGTAACTTAAATTCATTATACCAGCTCTCCTGGAATGTCAGGATTTTTGTTTTCAGCCTTTGCCCCTCGAGGAAGTTATCTGGAAAGCACTTTTGTTGAAAGGCTGGTTAAATTCCTATAGCACTTTTTTCACTGTCGGAATGATTTTCCTGTTCTTGAGTGGAGGACTAGTATACATCTACATATTCTGCTACAATATTTCCATTTCTTTTTTCGGGAAAAAGCACCCAAGCAATACGTTTTCACTTGACTTGTTGCAAGCTCTTGAGCCAGTCACACATTAGCCTCCGTAGACATCTCAAAAAGCTTTTTGTGTCAAGCTCGTGTGGACAGTTTGCTACAGCTTTGCAAAGAAATACTGTAACAAATTACGCGAACAAAATTTCATAGAAAGGTTGCAGCAGTTATATTCAACAAAAAGAAAATGTGAGGAATTTTTCTGTCTAGGTTATGGTATGTGCAAATTTAATGAGTTTTAAAATCTTATTTAAAAAAAAAATTATTTCAGTTTGCAACAAACCTGCAATGGAAAATAAAAGATTAAGGAAATGTGATAACCAAAAGATTTTTATGTGGATGCTGTCGCAGGGTTATAACAAATACTTTCAGTTCCATCAGCTCTAGTCTCTAAGCATGGATTATGGTTCCTAATAGATGAATCTTCTTCAGAATGTTCATGTCAACAGCTCTTAGTACCACTCGGTAAACCACAAGAATTATCTGCAAAAATTATATAAAATAAGGAATAACTGTAATAAGGGCCCGCAGTAAGTGAATAAGAGCAAATTTCGATAATTAAGTATCTACTCTACACATTGATCAAAATTTTCGTTTAACAGTAGAAGCAGTGTGTTATTTAACAACTAAGAAATAGCTTACAGCATACAAACTAATAAATTCTACCTCACTGCACATCAAGGGTCTTAAAATAATGAAAATGCTGTGGGTGGCATGGAAAAAACTTTGCCCAATAATTAATAGCGAAAAAATGTATATGTAATAGAATTCATTTTTATATTAAATTAAGATGGTAAATTGAAAAAGTAGGTACTCTGCCTTATTTTACACTTACTCATGGGTACTTTATATCGTGAAATGTACTAAAAAACAAATTATTTTATACAGAATTAAAATAGCCTACATTANATATCGTGAAATGTACTAAAAAACAAATTATTTTATACAGAATTAAAATAGCCTACATTAAAAAATATTGTAATTAAAAATATATACTCTGTAGAGAACAAGAAAAACTTTCTCACTTTAAACACTTGTGATAAAACAAGAATTTTAAATTAAGAATGTTTATGAAACCACTGATGACCCTGCGCTTTGGACATTGCTACTGACTCTGCACCAGTAAAATGATTGAATACTCGCTTAAAAGTACCACATATACACACTGCACAACGAAAACACTGCATGCCAAAATAAAATAAGTCGCTTCTGTGCCCTATACCTTCCAGATAGACAGGCTTCTTATTTGAGAACGGGATTGCAATGTTACAGGTTTTATCAGCATCAATCCCATAAAGATTCTTCAATAACTATTTCGGTGACAAACTGTTTTTACCAAAATCGGATTTTATTTCATATAATTAAAAGTAATATTACACGAAGAAAAAAGATGGATTGAACGGAATAAAATGAGCCCCTATAAAGATAAACTTAACAATAAAATTGCCCATTAAATGCCATCNAAAGATGGATTGAACGGAATAAAATGAGCCCCTATAAAGATAAACTTAACAATAAAATTGCCCATTAAATGCCATTAGATATCATAATTTGGTGTTTATGTGCCCATTTCTCTTTCTAATTCTATGAACTCTCCTACATCACATGTGGATGCTTGTACACTACAACCGATCTTATAACTAACACCTTGTACTGAGACAATTTATTCCAGCATAGACTGCCTCGGATAGATGCTATAGCTCTATTACTGATGTGCGCGCATGCACGCGTTTGTTTGTGTATGTGTGCGCGCGTTTCAGTGTGCGTATGCTTGGGCGCGTGTAAGAAAAAAAAGAACATACCTCATGTTTCTTATTTCCATCTTTCCCTTTTCAGCAGTTTATAGAGACAGAAGTTAAGATAGTCATCGCATACTGGGTATTATAGGTGGCGATAAAGCGCATTCAATATCCAAATAGTTTTATGTTATACACGCGTATCTTTGCTCATTTTCACGGGAGAAGTATGAACACTACTAAGATAATTTCATTACAATAGTTTTTTGATAACCTTGGTGATGATGATCTAACTTATACCATAGGTTAAAGAACCATTTAGCACACCTTAAAATACATGCTCAAAATATTTTAACCATGTTTGGTGAGCATTTGTCAGATGCTCAGTTAAAGTCACTTCAGAGCATTATGGCTCAGAGCCAGTCCCACTTTACGAATGTTTCCAATTTAGAGTCCCTCTCCATTAAAGTTATTTAATCACAGAAACGAGGATGTTCCCACCACCTCCATCACCTCAGTCACCCAACAGTTTACTAGTGTTACTNAAAGATGGATTGAACGGAATAAAATGAGCCCCTATAAAGATAAACTTAACAATAAAATTGCCCATTAAATGCCATCAGATATCATAATTTGGTGTTTATGTTCCCATTTCTCTTTCTAATTCTATGAACTCTCCTACATCACATGTGGATGCTTGTACACTACAACCGATCTTATAACTAACACCTTGTACTGAGACAATTTATTCCAGCATAGACTGCCTCGGATAGATGCTATAGCTCTATTACTGATGTGCGCGCATGCACGCGTTTGTTTGTGTATGTGTGCGCGCGTTTCAGTGTGCGTATGCTTGGGCGCGTGTAAGAAAAAAAAGAACATACCTCATGTTTCTTATTTCCATCTTTCCCTTTTCAGCAGTTTATAGAGACAGAAGTTAAGATAGTCATCGCATACTGGGTATTATAGGTGGCGATAAAGCGCATTCAATATCCAAATAGTTTTATGTTATACACGCGTATCTTTGCTCATTTTCACGGGAGAAGTATGAACACTACTAAGATAATTTCATTACAATAGTTTTTTGATAACCTTGGTGATGATGATCTAACTTATACCATAGGTTAAAGAACCATTTAGCACACCTTAAAATACATGCTCAAAATATTTTAACCATGTTTGGTGAGCATTTGTCAGATGCTCAGTTAAAGTCACTTCAGAGCATTATGGCTCAGAGCCAGTCCCACTTTACGAATGTTTCCAATTTCGAGTCCCCCTCCATTAATGTTATTTAATCACAGAAACGAGGATGTTCCCACCACCTCCATCACCTCAGTCACCCAACAGTTTACTAGTGTTACTGTTACTCCACCACCACCCAACCCATTGCAGTTAACCTAGTTGGCAACCCACCCATTTCCACACTTCCACTGCCATCCACACCACAACACCTATTCATATCTCATACTAATTCCATCTGACCATTGTTTCCAGCACACCTGTGCACATGTCATCTTTATTACACANAATTCCATCTGACCATTGTTTCCAGCACACCTGTGCACATGTCATCTTTATTACACATGTATTCATCTGTTTTTGGTGAAATCACTCACCCACTTGAAAACATGCTGCGCAACTTCCTTGCTGCTGATGGTTTCAATATTCCCTANAACCTAGTTGGCAACCCACCCATTTCCACACTTCCACTGCCATCCACACCACAACACCTATTCATATCTCATACTCATTCCAACTGACCATTGTTTCCAGCACACCTGTGCACATGTCATCTTTATTACACATGTATTCATCTGTTTTTTGGTGAAATCACTCACCCACTTGAAAACATGCTGCGCAACTTCCTTGCTGCTGATGGTTTCAATATTCCCTANTTTTTGGTGAAATCACTCACCCACTTGAAAACATGCTGCGCAACTTCCTTGCTGCTGATGGTTTCAATATTCCCTAATTTTTGGAGTTTTTGAAAGTCATTGTCAAACTCCATCAGCGTAAGATAGTGCCAGAGGCACACTTGCTTGAAGTCATTTACCCTTTCACCCAAGGTCTGCTTAGTGAATGGACAAGTTTTTCCATGCCACAACATGTTTCATTTGATGCCTACTATTCTGATATTCTAAATTTCTTTATCTCCTCAAGGTTGCATACTCAGTTGCAACTTAGAATGTTTAATCGGTTACAAGAACCTGAGGAGGCTCTTTCTGTGAATATGAATTGGTTAACACAATATTAGAAGGCTTAGAACCTCAAGATCATTCACGTTTAGTGTTTTTCTCCAAACCCAATACTCGTGCTGAATTAGATAGGGCATGTTACATTCCCTGAACAAAAGATATGCNAATTCACATTTAGTGTTTTTCTCCAAACCCAATACTCGTGCTGAATTAGATAGGGCATGTTACATTCCCTGAACATAAGATATGCTGACCAAAAACGCCAGCAAATTTTTAGGCTACACAAATCATTTCGTGGTACTGACAGTAATAAAATGTCTCATGATTCTTCCACCAATGCTGTTACTGAGAAAAAAAAGCAGTCACAGAAACCGAAGGATGACAATTCCTCTTCTTCTTCTGATTCTCTTGCACGTGACAACCAACGTTCTTGTAGGTATTGTAAAAGGTCAGACCACACGATTGTTCAGTGTTACAAATTAAAAAACTAGTCACACAGGGACATCAAATGAGCGGCTTTCCTCGTAACTCTGGAAAGTTTGCTCAGTATAATTCTCACCTGTTTGAAAATGTGAACCTTTGCAGGCAATTTCAATGGTTGTTCGGTCCTTACTTCCATGTTGATTCTGGATCTATGAGTACCATTATTTCTGTGAGACTTTTTGAGAAATTAAAATATCTAAGGTTAGTTCAGTCTGTTGAACCTTCTGATGTGCAATGTTATACTGCGTCAAGGCAGGCTTTGCTGATATCTTGTTGCCCCACTGTAAAATGTCTAGTTTCGAAACAACTTGGTTTAGATTTTATTTTGGGTGCAGAATTCATGGATAATTCATTGATAATCTAGATTAACATATTTTCTATAAGTCTTCTCCAAACACAAAAAAAAAAAACATTGGTTTGCTCTCAACCAAAACAAAGTGTTTCCCCTGATTGCAAAGCAGAGTCCATTCAAGTTGTAGATTCTTTTGAGCATCTTGATGAACAGCAGCATTCTGATATTGAAACATGTTGTGTAAAGGTTTTCCCAATGTCATTACCACTGAGTTAGGCCTCACTAAATTGTTAGAATACCACATAAAATTGCTTAGCATGGAAAATGTCAAGTGTCATCCATATAGACTGGCACCGCCGCAAATGGAAATTTTAAGAAATGAGGTTAAATATTTGTTAGATAAAGGTGTAATTAAACAATCTACTTCCCAATATGTTAATCCAACCTTTTTTGTAACCAAACCCAATAGGAAACATTGAATGGTTGTAGACTACTGTGAACTCAATAAAAAAGTTGAAATTGAATCAGTTCCTCTTCCTGATCTCCATTAGGCATTTAATTTGTTTGGAAAAGCAGAATTCTTTGCAGCTATTGATTTAAATGTGGCCTATCGACTAATCCCTTTGTCGAAAGATTCCAAACCAATTACCAGTTCTTGTGTTTCTTGGAACCTGCATCAATTTACTCGTGTGCCATTTGGATTTGCCACGGTTACTCAAGTACTTACCAGGATTTGAGATATAACTTTTCATGATGTTAAAGTCAAGTTTGTCTATAACTATGCGGATGATCTTGTCATTTATTCGTTTGGAAAAATCAGGTCTCACTGTTAACCCTTCTAAAGTTAGATTTTCAGGGCAAGCTATTTCATTTTTGGGACATAGGATTTCTTCCCGTGGGATTTTTATTGATCCAGAAAGAACTAAGTCCATAAGAGATTTTCCTCCTCCGCGTGACGTGAAAGGTATAGCAATGTTAATTGGTGTGGTACAATTTCTTGGCAAATTTATTCGGAACTTAGGTGAAAAGGCAGCACCGCTGAATAAATTGAGAAAGAAATCAGTCAATTTTGAATGGGGTGAGGAGCAGAAAAAAGCCTTCGACACTCTTAACAATGATATTATTCATCCTTGTGTGTTATGCATGTCAGATTTTACCAAGGAATTTATCCTTCAAACTGACGGTTCAAGTCAAGCTATAGGAGCTGTCCTGGCTCAGGATATTGATGGCTGTCGTCAGCCAATTGAATTTTCGTCCAGCACTCTTACTCCCTAGGAGAAAAAGTCATCCACTATTTATGAATTGCAATGCTTGGCTGTGGTTTTTGCCATAGATATATTTAGGCAATATTTGGAACATGAAGAATTTCTTCTCGAAACCGACAACCAGGCTTTGTCATGGCATTTGGCTCATCCACGCCAACTTGGCAAATAAAAGGAACTCAAAATGTAATTTCAGATGCACTGTCTTGTAGGTTTGATGGCACCAATGTGGAATCTGAAGTACTTCCAAATTGTAATGTTTCGTCCAGTTTTCCATTAGTTTTTACAGAAATGAAAGAACACCAAGAAAAGGATAGTAATTTGAAAGAAATCATTCAAATTTAAAATCAGGTGTTGAACATATACCATATATTCTTTCCGAAGGTCTCCTTTGTTGCAGACTTCGTGACAAATGGAAATGTATTGTACTGCTTGATCATCTAATCCCTATGGTATTTGAGTATTTTCATTCATCACCTCTTGGTGCTCACCTGGGTGCACACGAAACTATTCAGGCTATCCGTCGGGTATTCATTTACAAAGGAATGGATGCTGAAATATCTCAGTGAATGAAATGTTGCAAAATGTGTGCTCTGAGCATGCCAGCTCAGAATACATATTTAGGTTTTCTATCTTTAGATGTAGCTGGTTAACCTATGGGAAAATTGTTTATTTATTTTGTTGGTCCCTTTTCTAAAAGTAAATTAGGAAATAATATGTTGTTAGTGTGTGTTGATGCTTTCACTAAATTTATATGGTTAATTCCTCTTCGGAAAGCTGATGCTATCTCCACTCTNTGTTAGTGTGTGTTGATGCTTTCACTAAATTTATATGGTTAATTCCTCTTCGGAAAGCTGATGCTATCTCCACTCTTCGTGCTCTTCAAGTACGTATTTTTCAAAATTGTGGTACTCCTTCATTCATTGTTTCTGATAATGGTTCCCAGTTTACTGATCCTCTTTTTAAGAACATGTGTTTATCTCATGTCATACGACACATAACTTTATCCCCATACAATCATCCTCCTTCGCATGAGGAGATTTCATTCGAAACCTTCGTTCATCAATCATTGCTTTCCATGCGATGGACCAGACAAATTGGGATAAAAATATATCTTGGCTTCAAATGGCATTCAATTATGTCAAATAGGAATCACACAAAACTAGTCCATTCAATCTTATGTTTACATTTCCCCCAAATAACTCCTAGTCAAATTTGTGGCATCAAAAATGACTTGTTGCCGAACGATACTAAGGATGTTCGTGATGATTGGGCGTTTACCCTCAAGAATTTAAAGCCTGCTCATTTCAAGAGTTGCGCCAAGTATAATAAAGGTCGCATTGATAACCCTTTCGCGTATGTGATCTTGTTCTGTGCAAAGCACACTCTGTCAGCACGGGAGTTGATAAGAAAATGACAAAAATCTCTTACCGTTGGTCGCGCCCGCATTAAATCCAAAGATTTTTGACGCCAGTCACTGCCGCTTTAGCTGAGCCCAGTTCAGGAGCATTCATTACAAGAGCTCATGTCTCGCATTTGAAAAGATTTTAGGCTACCAAGTAATCTTTTTTTTTGNTTCAGGAGCATTCATTACAAGAGCTCATGTCTCGCATTTGAAAAGATTTTAGGCTACCAAGTAATCTTTTTTTTTTGTGCTGTTTAGGAGCTGCAGACCTTAACTGTGAACTTGTTTTCCTTAAAATTATTCATTAACTGTTGATACTTGTTAGATCCTGACTTCGTAATGTTCATGGACCTATCACCCATTGAGCCGGGTCATTTTAGGATCCATGTCTTTTGTGAGTTTACACTTCAAGAAAAATCANGTGCTGTTTAGGAGCTGCAGACCTTAACTGTGAACTTGTTTTCATTAAATTTATTCATTAACTGTTGATACTTGTTAGATCCTGACTTCGTAATGTTCATGGACCTATCACCCATTGAGCCGGGTCATTTTAGGATCCATGTCTTTTGTGAGTTTACACTTCAAGAAAAATCAGCGGTACTAAACTAAGTTAGCCGAAGTATAAACTAAGTTATGCTGAAATATTAAACTAAGTTGATACCAAGTTAAGCTTTTCTTTGTAGCAAATAATGTCTTGTGGTCTCATGTCAGATTGTTTGTTTGATACAGATGTATATATATATATATGTATTATTAAAATTTTTGTGTTCAATATCCAGTTAATTTGGGTGTTTTGTTATTGTTTGGGTATTGAACTATTTAGGTTCCTGATTTATCTTTCCAGATGTGACACTCTTGTATAATTGGGTCTTGATCTGTAGGTTATTTGATTATTATTTGTATATTTAGTAGTTGATGTTGTTTAACCATTTAGCATGGTTAATGTTATGGTAACTTGTTTTCATTTTGCTGTTAGGTATATGTCTTCACATTGCAGTCTGTTTNTTTGTGTTCAATGTCCAGTTAATTTGGGTGTTTTGTTATTGTTTGGGTATTGAACTATTTAGGTTCCTGATTTATCTTTCCAGATGTGACACTCTTGTATAATTGGGTCTTGATCTGTAGGTTTTTTGATTATTATTTGTATATTTAGTAGTTGATGTTGTTTAACCATTTAGCATGGTTAATGTTATGGTAACTTGTTTTCATTTTGCTGTTAGGTATATGTCTTCACATTGCAGTCTGTTTTCCTTTTTGCCACCTTACTTTTTAAGGAGTGGCATTTTTTTTTTCATTTCTGCCGGTTAGACCATGTTGGCCTTTGGGTACCTTTCTGACTGTTGCCAGTTAATTTTTTGTTTCGTTGATCACTGTAAACAATTTGAATTCTGGAGTGTTTTTTGAAAAAATTAACTTTTCTGATAATTTCTATTGTAATGTGTTGAACTTTGACCTTCGAGAGTTGCATGAAGAATGTGTCGAGTTAGACGTGATGTTGAACACTGTACCTAGTGTGCACAAAAACTTTGAAAAGAACAATAGTTCATTTGATCAAAATTTAAATTTTGTGCTATTGCAATTAACTTTTTAATACTGAAGTGCGTACACTTACCTCTCTTCTGCCTCAGTCCCATCCAAAAAGGGGAATGTTAGATATTGGATACAAGATTCTTAAAACAGTTTTTGGAACCCTGGATAACGAGAAAAGAAACTTCAGGATAAACAAGAAAAAATTTCTGTAAATGTGGCAAACCATATCATTTTGATCAAGGATCTTGAAAACCGTATTTTGAACTTTGCTAAAGGAACCTAGAAATTGGCTACTCATTTTCTAAACAACGCTAATATTTTGTATTCATTTTGTATTCAGTGTTTAATCAAACTAATCACGAGCTGTGGGAAAGGATTGTAATTCTTGGTTTTAGGCTAGACCTTAAAACTATGTTGTTGAGTGTCAGTGAAGCTCTGTCTAGCGCCAGGCTAGAACTGTTCTATCTAAAGTATGCCATCGAGACCAGTGTCCATGACAAGTTAAGCTCTACTCTTTTAAATTCTGAGGCTTTCATTGGCATTCTGAACCAAATTCAACATCTGATTACTTTTCCCTTAAATATGATTGCCCCAATAACATTTGAAATTTTTTTTGCTTACTACGGCTTCGGTTCAGTACAGGCAATTATTTATAATTATTCTCTCAATGTTGTTGTTAATGTTGGTTTGGAAAATAAGGATAGTTGTCAGCGATATCGTGTTTTTGCTTTTCCTGTGTTTTTTCCCAACAAAAACAGATATCTGTTATTCAAAGCTACTGACTTTCTTATTGTCAGCTTAGACAGAANGAATGTTGCTTTGGAAAATAAGGATAGTTGTCAGCGATATCGTGTTTTTGCTTTTCCTGTGTTTTTTCCCAACAAAAACCGATATCNTAATGTTGGTTTGGAAAATAAGGATAGTTGTCAGCGATATCGTGTTTTTGCTTTTCCTGTGTTTTTTCCCAACAAAAACAGATATCTGTTATTCAAAGCTACTGACTTTCTTATTGTCAGCTTAGACAGAAAATATTTTGCTCCCATTCCAGCTAAATTGCTGTCTCAATGTAAAAATTATGGTATTACCAATTGTCCTTCTGACATTCCATTTTTTGATGCACATATAACTAGTCGTGAATTTAATTTATTTTATGGTAAACCTCGCCTAGACTTTTGCGAAATATCTTTCGTATCTGTAAAGTTACTCTTCCTGCAAAAACTCACTCTCTCTGGCTGTTTGCGACGAATTTTTCCATTGATGTAACATTCCTATGTAGAACTACCTTAGAGTCACAACCTCCCTTCATACTCTCTTTATCTGGAAGTGGTTTTATCTGCAATGCTTCACATTGCGACATTGTTAGCCATTATTTTAAGTATTTTGGTTAAGTCAACTCTGCCATTCATTTCAATCAGTCTTTACCCGAACTACATTTTCCTAAACTCTTTTCCAATATCACATCCTTCCAACTTCCAAAATTACCTTATCTATCCCCTAATTATTCCCTCAATAAAAAACTTGATTCCCTTCTGGCTTCCCAGCCCCATTGCACTAATTTCCGTGATGTTATGCAACTTCTCCAACCCCAGCCTTCCCCACCTCCTGAACACATTCAATTGTGGTGTTTTGCATCGTGCTGGCTATCATATTTTGGTTGAAATCCAAATTTTGTGCACTTTTGCAACTCTCTCCACCCACTCAACTTTCTAGCCAATAATGTTCAGTTGTAATCCATATGCCATTNCTCAACTTTCTAGCCAATAATGTTCAGTTGTAATCCATATGCCATTTATTTCTAGCAGCACCTCATCCTGTTAATGTATGTTTGTTGTGGTGTTGTGTTTACATGTGAATATTTTTTGGTGTGGTAATTTTACTTTTTGTAGCTTTTGCTCTTGCCACACCTTTGCATGTGTGTCCTGGTTTCAGGGGTTTGGGGGGAGTGTGTGCCAACTGGGTTGGCACTTGTTTCATGTCATTGCAATTCCATGAATATTCTTTCTAATTAAACTGGTATTTTGCCAAATAATTTTTTTGATTGGAACATCTTCTAGTTATGTTTAATTATTGNATTCTTTCTAATTAAACTGGTATTTTGCCAAATAATTTTTTTGATTGGAACATCTTCTAGTTATGTTTAATTATTGTGTTTATTTAATTTAAAGTTGTAAAAAATCTTTATCATCTGAAAATTGTGCAATGTTGAAGGTTTTATGTGTAATTTCTTTTATACTTATATTAAAACAAAATTCTTAATGTTTGTTAATTATTTACGTACATAATGTTGTGTAAATTCTTAATTTCAGTTAGCAAAATTAGAAACGTTATTTGTGTATTATTATGTCTTTGTCGACTTTCGAGTTTTGTATCGATTACTCGCGCGAGACCATGAAGTCCGGAGCATACCTTGGTAGAAATATGTTTCTGCTAAGATCACTTTATTCTTCTTCGCATTCTAGCCATATAGCATGTAGTCAGCTCAAAATATAATCCGGTGAAATTTGTTTTCATCCTTGAGATGAACTAGTATTTTTATTCGCCGTTTTGGGCAAGTTTGTGTACGGATAATTTTTTGTTGTATTCAGACGTGATCGTACTTGGTGTTTACGATTCTCTTGCTAGCTTTTTGTTATTTTCTAGAGATTCACCATTGGGCCTGATGGCTTAACCTTGTGGCCAATTTTCATCATTCTCGTGTGTGAGCCGCACACTTATTCGTGGCGTGGTCGTTTCGGACCATGATTCCACTTCTTTGGCCAGCACCGCAGTAACATCTGAAATGTCGTTTTCGTCTTACAAGTAATGCTTAAATTATGCTTGCCTGTTGCATGAGCTCGGGAGTGCTCCCAACATTCAGTCTTCTGAGGCTATGTTTCAAGTTCAATAATTAATTGAGTTATTCTTTTAGATAGTCAAATACGGAATACCTTTTTTAAATATTCTTTTAATTTAAAGAAAAATGTATTAAAAATTAAGTGTCTGAGGTATTGTAAAATTTCAAATGAAGCGATTGCGGATACCCAACGAAATAGTCATGGCCATATAATATAATCTGTTCAATACTCTTACTTTATATAAAAAAAAAGTCTAATTCTCAGCTCTAAGAGAGATATAAAGATGTATTTATTTTATTTATACTTATTTATACATGTTGTTATGGGAAAGAAAACAAAAAATACAATATAAATGTTGTTTCAAAGATATAAAATGTTATGATTTACTTTACTTCCTTTATTGTTGCCCATGGATAACTATAATGTTGTGTCGATATACACAGAGATGACAAAAATCATGGGATAGCAATATGCAAAAATATACAGATGGCACTAGTATCGGGTACAAAATGTATAAATGGGCAGTACATTGGTTGGGCTTTCATTTGTAGTCAAGTGATTCATGTGAAAAGGTTTCCGACGTGATTATGGCCGTACGACGAGAATTAATAGATTTTGAACGCGGAATGGTAGTTGTAGCTAGAATCATGAGACATTCAATTTAGGAAATGGTTAGGGAACTCAACATTCCGAGATCCACAGTGTCAAGAGTGTGCCGAGAATACCTAATTTCAGGCATAACCTCCCACCATGGACAACGCAGTTGCCATCCGCCTGCACTTAATGACCGAGACCAACGGCGTGTGCGCAGAATGGCCAGTGTCACCAGACAAGCAACACTGCTTGAAATAACCGCAGGAATCAATGTGGGACGTACGACGGACGTGTCCGTTAGGACAGTGCGGCGAACTTTGGCTGTACTGGGCTATGCCAGCAGAAGACCGACTCGAGTGCCTTTACTAACAGCACGACATCGCCTGCAGCGCCTCTCCTGGGCTCGTGACCATATCGGTTGGACCCTAGATGACTGGAAAACCGTGACTTGGTCAGATGAGTCCCGATTTCAGTTGGTAACAGCTGATGTAGGGTTCGAGTGTGGCGCAGACCCCACGAATCCATAGACCCAAGTTGTCAACAAGGAACTGTGCAAGCTGGTGGTGGCTCCATAATTGTGTGGGCTGTTTTTACATGGAATCGACTGGGTCCTCTGGTCCAACTGAACCGATCATTGATTGGAAAGGGTTATGTTCAGCTACTTGGAGAGCACTTGCAGCCTTTCATGGACTTCATGTTCCCAAACAACGATGGAATTTTTATGGATGACAATGCGCCATGTCACCGGGCCACAACAGTTCGCAATTGGTTTGAAGATCAATGTTGACAATTTCAGGGAATGATTTAGCCACCAAGATCACCCGACATGAATCCCATCGAACATTAATGGGACATAATCGAGAAGTCAGTTTGTGCACAAACTCCTGCACCGGCAACACTTTCGCAATTATGGATGTCTATAGAGGCAGCATTGCTCAATATTTCTGCCAGGGACTTCCAACAACTTCGCTGGGCAAAAGGAGGTCCGACACGATATTAGGAGGTATTCCTTTTTTTGCCTCAGTGTAAAATAATAAGATCAAAATTACAACTACGCCATAAGTGTAACTAATATATATATATATATATATATATATATTGTGTCCGTTTGTACGGACGCGTATAACTTCCAAAAAAATTGACTAATTTTCATTATGCTTTTTTATAAACCTTCCTTTCGTTCCCATGAGCGTTTGCTCACCTTTCTTTTTTAACTGCATTACCATGCTTTAGTGTCAGGAAGCGCCTTTGTTGACAGCTGTCTGTTTGAACATTTCAGCTGTTTGAACCATCCAACTTATTCATACGTGCGGAAGATGGCTAAACTAAAAACATTGTATATGAACAAGTACTTAAATAATAAATATTTTGAAAATACACAGCGCGTGGCCTGGTAAGCTAGTCTTATATATATATATATATATATATATATATATATGTGTGTGTGTGTGTGTGTATATATTTACCCCTTTTACGTAATAAGTAAAATAGGCTGATACCCATTTATGCTGTCAGTAGTAAAAACCCTACTCTACACAGGAATCTATATCCCACCTTCCAGTTATCTGCCATCCTTGTGTTGTAACGAAAGTATCTATTGGTGCTCAAGTTCACAACACTAAGGTGCTACATAACATTGGGCTGTAGTGATTTGGTCAGACTACTCGGCTACCGAGATAAACCGGGTCCAAGCAGTGTCATCTCGACTCTCGCACATGAGAAATAAAGCGGAAAGTCGGCCGGTTGGTTTTCTCTCGCCGCTGGATTCTGCCGCTGCTCCTTCTTCCTCTGCCTGTACCCTCGACGGCGCTTAATATCTCTTCGATTCAAGCTTTGACCGAAATTCTTAACTCATCTCGTACTATCTTTTTCCATACTCTACAAGTTAAATTTTAGTATGTAACACAGGCCAAAATAAATTAACTGTGGGTCTTTACAAAATGAATAAAATGCCTTACATACAGCGTGTTCATATAACATTAGTTATCCCCAACAATTATGTATCGTTTTGAGGCAAATCGCTGCTACAAGTGTAAATGTCTATAATCAGATCTAGGCATAATACTTAATGTAATTTTTATCCCAAAACAGAAGCGGAAGAATTAAAAGATTTCTGAGCTGTTTTTTTTTNAGGCATAATACTTAATGTAATTTTTATCCCAAAACAGAAGCGGAAGAATTAAAAGATTTCTGAGCTGTTTTTTTTTGCCATGTTGCTGTAGTTGATGTAGTGTAATTTTGTCTACATTTTCAAAGGACTATTGTAAATTTGTGCTTAAAAATTTAACCTGGTCTAGGTACTATAAGGAAATTACATGAACACGGTATTCTTAATATGATTATTTTACTTACTTATTATTCTATAATATAATTCACAGCCATCTTCAAAACCCGAGCATTGTTTGGAGTACAGCTAAACATTGTTTCTTAAACAACTACAAATAGCACAAAATAAATCACAGAGAACAGTATTTGGATTGACCAGGTACCATCACATACAGGATATCTATATTAAAAGTAACATTTTGCTATTTTGAGGCATCTATTCACTGAATATAATAGTCACAATACATCAAATACTCTCAAATAATAAACTTAAATCATCACAACAACATACATACTCTACCAGAAAATGTAGTACTCTATATTTAAATAATGTCAATACTAATTATGTTCTATATTCTCTCTTTCTCTGGATATAAGTTATATAATTCCTTCCCTAAGAACTTAAGTTACAAAAACTAAAGCAGTATTTAAAATGAGAGTGAAAGACTGAATCATTAAAGCTATTATTGACTGGCATAATATTTTATTGTACTAACTCAATTTTCTTCTAATTTTATAAAATGAACTTATTTTCAATGCTGTGAAAAGCTATGAGGCTACTATAATTTATGTACATTATCCTGTTTAAGTGGATCATTATGTGAATACCTCTCTTAGTGTTTATGAAACTTGAAATATCCACCCGATCTAAGTTGGTGAACTGTAATTTGATATTTAATTATTTCCTCCAAATCTTGTATTTTAATACTATGCTCTCTTAGTGTTTCTGATAACTCGATTTGTCTTTCCGACCTGCGTGTGAAGACTGTAATTAGATATCCAATTATGACTGCTATGCTTGTATTTGGCTGCTATGTTCCCTGTTTTATATTGTATTTGCTTATATATTTCATGTTTTCTGCCTACAGAGTATATGTATAAATCTTGTGTGCTATATGTGTAATAATGAGTTGCCTACGTTATAATCACGTAGGCATACTGTAATTAATCTGTTAATTTTTTATGACAAGTCTGTGTTTATTTAACTGTTATTTGTTACCTTACTACCTATCTGTAAGTAACTTCTTAATTGAGTCCCTCTCCACTTAGAGCAAACTGTTTGCTCAAGGAGACTATTATTCACATAAATGTGATTTGTAATGCACAACTGGTAACTTAAAAATAAAAATGTAAAAAAATATAGAAGCCTAAAAACAAAAAAAACAAAAAAATTGATAAGGAATTACTTTAACAAAAACACTGTTCATCGACTTGGATACATACTATAAGTTGACCATTACAAAGGAATCATAATACACTGAAGAGCCAAAAAAAAACTCGTATAGGTGTGCGTATGCAAATAACAGAGGTATGGGACCAATCAGAGTAACACGATGCGATCGGCAGCTAGATCGGTTATTGCTGCTACAATGGCAGGTTAGCAAGATTTCAGTTAGTTTGAATGTGGTGTTACAGTCGGCTCACGAGAGATGGCTGTATCGTAGAGGCTCCATCGCTATTGTAAACCTACAAGCGTATCGACCATTTCACGAGTGTACCGTGAATATCTGGAATCCGGTAAAACATAAAATCTTCAACATCACTGTGGCCGGAAAAAGATCGTGAAAGAACGGGAAAAACGTCGATTGACGAGAATCATTAAATGTGACAGACGTGCAACCCTATCTCAAATTGGCACATATTGGATTTGTGGACTGCCCTGCAGGATTAATGGTGTGAATTGCCTCCTGCATACCTTCAGCGATTAGTCGAGTCCATGCCACGAGTCCATGCCACATCGTCTTGCAGCACTTCTGTGGACTTGATGGGTAGAGGAGGGNATATTAGGCAGGTGTACCAGTTGTTTTGGCTCTTCAGTGTAGTTCTTATTAAGGACATACAAATTTTATAGTTTTAGATCGCACGAGGTGTTACTCAAAAAATGGTTGCCTTTTTAAAAGTTTAGGATGTTAAGTAATATGTCGGGAACTATTCAACAAATTGAAACGAAATTGTGCATTTTGAAAGTGCTTCTTGTAAGATAAGAATATAATGTTTTTGGCAAGCCACTTTGAGAGATTGCACAACGTGAAGAAATACATTTTTATGTTTGGTAAGACTCGAAAACTACTCAACCTCGCTGAATTTTTTATGCAAGTAAAACTATGGTAGTCCATGTAAACATATGCGATTTGAATTTGTAAATGCATTTATTTTAAAAATAACTGCTATGCAAATATATCAAATTTATTTGGTATATTTACCATACCGTTTGAGCAAGTTCAACCAATTTTTTATGCCTAAACTATATATTACAAGTATCATATCAACAAATAGCCACTTCTGTCCCCCATTTTATAAGATAGTGCCACTTAAAGAAATCATAGTTTTTATACAATATCGCGGGGAACAATTGAATGATCATTACCAAATTTAGCAAAGAAGTTGTACTACATTAGGCAATATAAATTTTAATTTTTTAAGTTGTTTNTGAATGATCATTACCAAATTTAGCAAAGAAGTTGTACTACATTAGGCAATATAAATTTTAATTTTTTAAGTTGTTTAGACACGTATTTTCAACATTACGACCATATTAACATTTAAGATTAGTATGCAAAATTAACGAAATCATGTAAATAATTTCAATATAACTTAGTATGCTGGAAATATATATTACAATCATTAAATGTATCTACGCAGAGCCCCTTTTTCAGNAATTTCAATATAACTTAGTATGCTGGAAATATATATTACAATCATTAAATGTATCTACGCAGAGCCCCTTTTTCAGCCATTCTGTAAGATAGCGCCACATTAAAAAATTAAATTTTTACATCATATCTATCACGGGAAACAATATGCCTATCGATACCATATGTCGCTAACAAATACTTTTTCAGTAGGTGGTGTGAACTGGTATTTTTTAAGCGGATGTCTCACTTATTTTCTAAATGTCTGCCATATTGATATTTAAAGTTAGTATGCTATATCGTCGAAAATATTCAATCAATTCTAACTTAATGTTATATGCTGGTGGCCTATCTCCACAAAGTAACTTTATTAGTCATTTTGTAAAATATCACCTGACAAAATAAGATATTATGTCACATCTCCGGAGAGAAACCAAGAGATTCCTACCAAATTTGTCAAAAAAGAAGCACTAAGGCAGGCCATGTCAACATATATGGTTTGAATATGTCAGAAACTTATTTTCAATATAGTGACCATACAAACATTTTAGATCAGTATGCTATATTTACGAAATTACGAGACAAGTTTCAACTTAACTTTGTATGCTGGCAATATCTATTACGACCATCGAATGTGTTTATGCAGAACCTTTTTCTCCACTATTCTGTAAGATAACCCCATATGAATAAATAAAGGTTTTATGTCAGATCTCGGACAACAATCAACCTATTCCTACCAAATTCGGAAAGAAGTTGTACTATGGTAGGCCATATGAATATATATGTTTTAAATGGGCCAGACTCTTATTTTCGGGATGGCGGCTATAAACTTTTAAATTAGTAAGCTATATCTACTAAACTGTCTCACCGATTATAACTTAACTTTCTATACTGGCAGTATCTATGCAAGCATCAAATAAACTAATAAACAAACTCTTTTCTTCACAATTTTTTATAACCACAAGAAAAATTAAATTTTCATGTCATATATCGGAAAACAATAAGTGGCGAGGTATACTTTTCTCTTTCAACTAAAAGTATATGGCTTAAGGGGGCAGTCACATATTTTANAAAACAATAAGTGGCGAGGTATACTTTTCTCTTTCAACTAAAAGTATATGGCTTAAGGGGGCAGTCACATATTTTCAAATAACAGCAATGAATATATTTTTCTTCATATGCAATTTTTCCCCTTAACTTTATTTGCTGGCATCACCGTAAATTTTTTCAAGTTAACTTCCTAAACTGTAATAGAAGATTTTAACCTATACGCAGCAAATATATGCATGTTTAGCAACACTACAATACATCATTGGTAAGTTCCCTATGCTTTTGACTTTTTTCTGAGCTAATGTAGGAACTCTATCATGGATGTGTGGGAAAAAATTTATCACCCGCTCTTTCTCACGATGCGTATACACTGGTGTGGTATATTTGCGAACAATTTCTTAGAGTGCCAATATCTATGACAATCACATAATGTGCTAAAACATCACCTTTTAGTCCACCATGTATTAAAATAGTCACATAAAAAGATATAGGTCGTGTGTTCTATCTCGAAAACCAATTAACCGAATCCCGCGGATATTATACACGCAAGTAGTTCTACGGTAAGAAATGTAAACTTACATGATTTAGGTCGACAGTCATTTCTTTTAATGACGTTAATATAAATAATTTAGATAAGTGAGTAATTTCTATTAAACAATTCAACAAAATTCAGCCAAATTTTGTACACAAGCAGTATTCGTAGAAGCATCAATAAGTTTACAGGGATCATCTTTTGCCGACCTTTTTGTAAAATAATTTCAGGTGAAAATATAGAATGTTTTGCCATACTTCCTGAACCATTCTTCTAATTTCCACCAAATTTTACCCAACAGCAGTGCTAGCTATATAAACACACAATTTATATGGAATTTGACATTTGTTTTCAAAGTGGCGGCCATATAGTTAATTTAAATAAATGCTTAACATCTGTTAAACAATTTAACCAAATTTAACCAAAATTTGTATGTTGGCAGAACCTATTAGAAGCATCGAATACACAAACCCTTTTTGAGCAATTTTGTATGATAGCACCAAATAACAAAATAAAGTTTTTATGCAACCCTATATCTCGGGAACAAGTCACCCGATTTGCACCAAATTCTTCAAACAATTAGCTCTACAGTAGTCCATTAAACTTGGCATATTGAGTGGCTTAGACTTTTATTTTCAAAATGATGGCCCAATAAATATTTTAGGTTAGTAAATCCTATTTACCGAAACATTATATTGATTACATCAGCTGTTAATACTCCAAAGCTTACCCCTGTAATGCATTTGGTTGCATGGTAGCTTATGGTACTATGCTTTCTGGGTTCGTGTCCTGGGTAAACATGTGCGTATTTTTAATTATCTGACTGTTGTTGCCAAGGGCAGCAGAAGATGATCGTGATTAGGGGGTGTCACAAATAACATGGGAAATAAAATGAATTATTTGCAAATGCATTTTAAAAGTTTTAAACTGAAATTAGCACTTGCAAATATCACAGTGTCACAAAAAAAATNAAAACAATAAGTGGCGAGGTATACTTTTCTCTTTCAACTAAAAGTATATGGCTTAAGGGGGCAGTCACATATTTTAAAATAACAGCAATGAATATATTTTTTCTTCATATGCAATTTTTCCCCTTAACTTTATATGCTGGCATCACCGTAAATTTTTTCAAGTTAACTTCCTAAACTGTAATAGAAGATTTTAACCTATACGCAGCAAATATATGCATGTTTAGCAACACTACAATACATCATTGGTAAGTTCCCTATGCTTTTGACTTTTTTCTGAGCTAATGTAGGAACTCTATCATGGATGTGTGGGAAAAAATTTATCACCCGATCTTTCTCACGATGCGTATACACTGGTGTGGAATATTTGCGAACAATTTCTTAGAGTGCCAATATCTATGACAATCACATAATGTGCTAAAACATAACCTTTTAGTCCACCATGTATTAAAATAGTCACATAAAAAGATATAGGTCGTGTGTTCTATCTCGAAGACCAATTAACCGAATCCCGCGGATATTATACACGCAAGTAGTTCTACGGTAAGAAATGTAAACTTACATGATTTAGGTCGACAGTCATTTCTTTTAATGGCGTTAATATAAATAATTTAGATTAGTGAGTAATTTCTATTAAACAATTCAACAAAATTCAGCCAAATTTTGTACACAAGCAGTATTCGTAGAAGCATCAATAAGTTTACAGGGATCATCTTTTGCCGACCTTTTTGTAAAATAATTTCAGGTGAAAATATAGAATGTTTTGCCATACTTCCTGAACCATTCTTCTAATTTCCACCAAATTTTACCCAACAGCAGTGCTAGCTATATAAACACACAATTTATATGGAATTTGACATTTGTTTTCAAAGTGGCGGCCATATAGTTAATTTAAATAAATGCTTAACATCTGTTAAACAATTTAACCAAATTTAACCAAAATTTGTATGTTGGCAGAACCTATTAGAAGCATCGAATACACAAACCCTTTTTGAGCAATTTTGTATGATAGCACCAAATAACAAAATAAAGTTTTTATGCAACCCTATATCTCGGGAACAAGTCAACCGATTTGCACCAAATTCTTCAAACAATTAGCTCTACAGTAGTCCATTAAACATGGCATATTGAGTGGCTTAGACTTTTATTTTCAAAATGATGGCCCAATAAATATTTTAGGTTAGTAAATCCTATTTACCGAAACATTATATTGATTACATCAGCTGTTAATACTCCAAAGCTTACCCCCGTAATTCATTTGGTTGCATGGTAGCTTATGGTACTATGCTTTCTGGGTTCGTGTCCTGGGTAAACATGTGCGTATTTTTAATTATCTGACTGTTGCTGCCAAGGGCAGCAGAAGATGATCGTGATTAGGGGGTGTCACAAATAACATGGGAAATAAAATGAATTATTTGCAAATGCATTTTAAAAGTTTTAAACTGAAATTAGCACTTGCAAATATCACAGTGTCACAAAAAAAAATATATTAAAATTTTTAATATCAAGTCTTTCTCAAAACTTACATAATTAATGTAGCTACACTTCTTTCTATTTAAGCATGGCANAAAAAAAATATATTAAAATTTTTAATATCAAGTCTTTCTCAAAACTTACATAATTAATGTAGCTACACTTCTTTCTATTTAAGCATGGCAACTGATATCGTTTATAAACCTGTATGAGATCACACAAATTCCAGAAATACTGCACCATTCAAGTAGGAGAATTTATAATCTTAAAGAAATCACATTTGATAAGAATACTTAAGTTTTTTTTGCATAATAAAACCAAANAGTAGGAGAATTTATAATCTTAAAGAAATCACATTTGATAAGAATACTTAAGTTTTTTTTGCATAATAAAACCAAAGCCATATTTTTAGTGCATTAATCATAGGTTAGATGTGGATGTGGCCAAAAACGAATTTTCTTAGTTCTTTTTAAGAAGTGAATTTGTTGGCAATATCCAAGTTAGAAACATTTTNATGTGGCCAAAAACGAATTTTCTTAGTTCTTTTTAAGAAGTGAATTTGTTGGCAATATCCAAGTTAGAAACATTTTTTTCCAGATCCCGATGTACAGTCAATACAGTAAATGAATTAAAACGTTCTTGAGTCGTTGTTGAAAGAAAGCCATGTTTCCAGACGCCGTACACTGGAGAAAAATATATTAAATTTTGCCGATGTTGCTCGTAAAACAAGAAGCCGCNCCATGTTTCCAGACGCCGTACACTGGAGAAAAATATATTAAATTTTGCCGATGTTGCTCGTAAAACAAGAAGCCGTTTTAAAAAATTTGATTCTTCTAAAAATAATCTTCGTGTTTGTGGCTGTTTTCTTCTTATGGAATCTAACACTTCATGAGCGCTATCTATTTTCATATCAGCAGTAAGTTCTGTCAACATAGCCAATTGCTTTGCAAATCTCTTGACATTCAAATCGCCCTTGAGGTGATCGCAAATTTGTAGCACTTCATCTGTAATATTTTCCACCTCCCCATTCAATGACATTACAAGAAAATTTTCAATTGTAATGTTGAAAAAGTCATTTATTTTCACCTTTGATGCTACTGTTAACGGCAAAGTATTGTTGTTGCAAAAACTGCTCGATGCTTGAATATTTTACTGGTGGTTATGCATTAATATTGTGTTCCAAGTTGTTTGGTGGTTTTCGCATACAAGGGAGGCTAATTGGCTGANTACTGGTGGTTATGCATTAATATTGTGTTCCAAGTTGTTTGGTGGTTTTCGCATACAAGGGAGGCTAATTGGCTGACGTAAATCTAGATCTTACCCTTATTTCTCAACTTCCTCCCACAACTGAGTGAACTTTTCCTGTGTCCTAAGCCTAGTAAGACGCCCAATAACTATTTCAGTTTGTCTCAAGGCGGATGTTATGCTGATATTTGAGGTTTAGAGATTTCTAGCAAGTTCCTCTGTAATACCAAAAATTATAACTGACACTTCGAAGTAAAATAAACTGCTGGTTTTCTCAGAGAAAGCATACAATCCATTCGCTACAGACTCTTCGGTTTTCAAGCTGTCAAGTACAGCCAGTATTGATTTGGGATATCACGAGAAAGCCAATTATGCTACTTGAGCAACCAATCTTTAATTTCAGGTATTTAATTTCCTCTTAATTCAAGTAATTCATACAAATGACCCTCCTTTTAATGTTTGCATCTTAAAGCAAGACCACAAGTAACTAAGAATTTTATACTTGGAACATTGCTAATGACAGTGTTCTGAGCTTTTCCCATTTATTTGTTAACATAAGCAGTTAACCTGGCCATAACTGGCTTTATATTGAAAGCTAAAAATACGTCTTCAGAACCTTTGTGAGAATCATTTTTTTCATGATATGAAAATTTCGCGGATGCTTCTTCCCAGTTGGAAAATCTGGAAACAATGAAGTTTGTGTCAACTTTTGACTAAGTAATAACTTTTATGTTGAGTTATCTAGCTCGCAGACNAATCTGGAAACAATGAAGTTTGTGTCAACTTTTGACTAAGTAATAACTTTTATGTTGAGTTATCTAGCTCGCAGACAAACAACATATTTACAGTTCCTGAAGTTCCATACCAATTAAACCAGGACCATTTCTTGTTTTAATGATTCGAAAAAACGAGTAACCCCACATATGGTGGTTTTTGATTACTGTATATTTAAAGGTTGGGATATAGTAGTTGTACAGTTAACCTATCACTTACAGTAAACGAACTTGACATTCCAAGTATTTATGTACTGGCTGAGCCTGATTTAGAATCGCTTAGATAGGGACATATAAACGATCTACATTTACACAAATATGTTGATTCACGATAACGCACTACTCCGGCGAGCACAGACCAAGTAAAGTAGAGAGGCATCACTGCCATGTATTGCACCGAGCTCTTATTTTGAGCTACAAAATGATAACAGTTCGCAGTTACACAGTCGAATCACATTATTATGACAACCTGCTAATACCCAGAGTAACCGCCCTTTGCAGCACGGAAAGCAGCTAGACGAGCTGGCAGAGACGCAGTCAGGTGCTGATAGGCCTCCACGGGTACCTGGAGCCATGCTGTCTGCAGTGTGTCCCACAACTGTTGAAGGGTGTGTGGTGGAGAAGACAGACGGCAAACATGACGATCGATAGAGGTTGTCCCACAGATGTTCAATTGGATTGAGATCGGGGTTGTTTGTTTGCCAGGGAAGAACTTTGAAGTCTTGATTGTGCTCTTCCAGCCACATGCGGACACTTCTAGCCATGTGTCAATGCGCATTATCTTGCTGGAAGATCCCTTCCTCCCGAGTAACGACAATCGTAATGTACGGGTGGACGTGAATAGTATGCTTATCTTCGTTTTGGGGAATGGGCTCAGGGTTCAGGATCCGGATCCGTACGCTATCTTGGTTGACATCACAGGCGCGGCCAACAGCCTCGATCATCTCTCCCCTCGCTGCTCCCAACCAACAACCGGCCATTCCAGCGACCCGTAACCCTAGAAATGATTTTAATAAAAAGTTATTTTATAAGTAAACTAATTTCATATAANTTCCTCCCGAGTAACGACAATCGTAATGTACGGGTGGACGTGAATAGTATGCTTATCTTCGTTTTGGGGAATGGGCTCAGGGTTCAGGATCCGGATCCGTACGCTATCTTGGTTGACATCACAGGCGCGGCCAACAGCCTCGATCATCTCTCCCCTCGCTGCTCCCAACCAACAACCGGCTATTCCAGCGACCCGTAACCCTAGAAATTATTTTAATAAAAAGTTATTTTATAAATAAACTAATTTCATATAATTTCTTAAATATATCGGCTCGCCACTTTGGAATTTTATTGATTTTCCTAGGAAAAACTCCCATTTGCATAGATACCTCCACTCGCTGGAAAAAAACATTTTTTACGACCCCTCTTAGAGTGTGTATATTTTTTTACGAATTTAAATATTCAATTTACCACACACGTAAAGAATTATAAAAGTAATTTAAAAAAACATTGAATTCTTCCGATATAAATAATTTTTAGCGAAATCAAACCACCCCAATTTCCCCCCTCCCCCATCGTACGCATGCTGAAAGTTCGTATCGTNACATTGAATTCTTCCGATCTAAATAATTTTTAGCGAAATCAAACCACCCCAATTTCCCCCCTCCCCCATCGTACGCATGCTGCAAGTTCGTATCGTCCATGCTAAACAACACGAAGAAATTCACATTATCACGTAGTAACTGTTTTGGCATGTGCAAATAAATTTGGCTGAAGTACACACAGTCCACATTCCCATGCCATCCCATGCTAAGGTACTCCTGGTTGCAAGTCTTTTTCTCAAATGCCACATCGCAGAAAATAAACNCATGCCGCATCGCAGAAAATAAACACTGTGTTTGGAAATGCTTCACTCGGTGGCACAACAGCTTCGTTATTGCAGCAAGGGAAATAGCGTAGGCCTACCACGGCCTGCAGTACACATGCCAGATGATGGTATTTTGGTTACTGGAGAGATTTGGAGTACAGGTTCACGTTCTCGAACCTAAGACCATTCGGCTACTCCAAAAGTCTGAGAAGTACACACGTCTTATCGCAACCCGACGGTCCGCAAATTATTTCTATCAAGGTATTGGGCAACAGCATTCAATGATGTGCATCGTGTGAGGTTTCTACATCTTCCTCGGTGATGCGGACGGGAAGACTAACATTTTGTTTGATTATCGCCATCATAATAAATCGAAAACGTATAAAGGACGGGAATATATGGGTTTATAGCACTCTAGCGTACGAGGACTCGTAGAAGAAAGATCAAATCTGGAAGAGGGATCGTCGATACGCTGATCAACAATCTACCTATTAAGCTGCACATTTCCAGATACAGGTTCTGTAGGCCAGGAACCAAGCTAGATAAAAAATTGGCACACTGCGATACGAGCACCAACGCACTGAACGAGGCTTGCAAGTGACACAATATCGCCCATTCCCAGTACAAGCATCTGCAAGTCAGACACCAGGAAGACAAGATTCTCGTGCATAGGGCAGGCGAAATACATCGCGCACCAGACACCAGACTCGGTGAAAAAATAGCTACATGGGGCGTTTCCAATGTGATGAAAGCCAAGGTAAATATGGGCATGGGGGCGAAGAAAGCGAGATGAAGTTCCAAGAGGAGAGAGAAGAAAAAGACAAGACGATTCTTTCCTGACTTGATACCTGCAAGCGGTGCTCTGGGCGGTATTACTAGGGCCGTAATGAATATCGTTAGTGCGGTGAAACGAGCCTCGAACGAACATAAGCAATTGGAGTAAAACCATCACCACAACTGTAAACTGGAAGCTATCATNCGGTGAAACGAGCCTCGAACGAACATAAGCAATTGGAGTAAAACCATCACCACAACTGTAAACTGGAAGCTATCATCATGGGTAAATAAAACCGTTAAGGACTTTACATAAGACCGCCCAACCTAGGAGGAGGTGCGAGAAAGAAATAGAATCGCAACAGGAGAAGGCGCTGATTAAATCTCTACCAAACCGGCTACTCACGAACGTGTATTTGAAACTGTTTGCANATCGCAACAGGAGAAGGCGCTGATTAAATCTCTACCAAACCGGCTACTCACGAACGTGTATTTGAAACTGTTTGCACGCAAATTGAAGGTATCGCATTTTCACATTGTGTTCTGCCAGATGCTTTGCCTCCTAAAACCAAAAGTGACGAATGTGCCATAATCAACGCGGACATGACAGCCAGGCCTGGTACACAGGGTAATGCATGTCTAACATGGCAAACGTGCGGTATACTACGACAGTTTCTGTAATTTGNGCCAGGCCTGGTACACAGGGTAATGCATGTCTAACATGGCAAACGTGCGGTATACTACGACAGTTTCTGTAATTTTCATCCACCACTCGAACTGCGGTGTTACCAGAAAAATTGAAAACCTGGCTTACAACCACAAGATGGAGCAGATGCCGATTTCTAGTGTTGTGTAATAACAAAATTGTATAAGAGTAATTGTTCGCACCTATATTCCCCAGTCAGTATGTCGGTGTCCATAATTATAAGTGGTAAGACATCCGAGCTGNGCCAGGCCTGGTACACAGGGTAATGCATGTCTAACATGGCAAACGTGCGGTATACTACGACAGTTTCTGTAATTTGCATCCACCACTCGAACTGCGGTGTTACCAGAAAAATTGAAAACCTGGCTTACAACCACAAGATGGAGCAGATGCCGATTTCTAGTGTTGTGTAATAACAAAATTGTATACGAGTAATTGTTCGCACCTATATTCCCCAGTCAGTATGTCGGTGTCCATAATTATAAGTGGTAAGACATCCGAGCTGNGAGTAATTGTTCGCACCTATATTCCCCAGTCAGTATGTCGGTGTCCATAATTATAAGTGGTAAGACATCCGAGCTGAGGGCGATGTTTTACCTGCCCTTTACATTGGAAGGTGAGTGGGTCGTCAGACTTATGGATTTTAAAACTTTCAACTCCACATCCAACATAGAAGAAAACGTGAATTCTGCATTCCGCTACATTGTGGTGGAAGACATGAAGGAATCAGAATTCTCACCAGCAAATATGATCTGAAGGACATCGCCAATTCTATTAAGAAATTCGGTCCTTCGGATGTGACTTTCGAAGTACGTGGTAACTCAAACATGCTGAAGGCAGAAATATTTGGCTGTGCCGATATCGATTTCACCGAACTGGATACCATCGGGCAATGCTGGGGTTCGAGATGCGAATCTACGAAGATGGTAAATCGCACGAATCCTCGCGACCAGTGAACATATTTTCGTTGAATATGATATGCATAAACTGTAATTTGGCGAGTGGCTGCTATGCCAACGGTAAAACCAGCAATATACCTCACGAGTTTGCGCCGACTACCCCACCAGGTTGTAAACTGGTCAAAGGTCCGAAAATCATAATTCATTTTCCTGTTATTGCGAAGAGCGTGCACGAAGGGCTCATGAGGATAGTCGATTAGGACGATAAGAAGTTAGATTTCAGAAACTAATAAATCACTTAGCTTCTGCACTTGAAACGATAGGATTGTATTTCACTAGGCATACCGTGCATAAAGCCGAGCGCATCACCAAACTCGGGACCAGTAGAACTTGAGACACCANTTGTATTTCACTAGGCATACCGTGCATAAAGCCGAGCGCATCACCAAACTCGGGACCAGTAGAACTTGAGACACCTGCATACTAACACATGCCAACAAGCAGTTTCTACATAGCCTAGGGTTGAAAGTGATCAAGTATGGAAGAGGAAAACGTATTGAACATGACCCAGCGGGCAGAATTCGACGACAGAATCGACAAGTTTTAGCTGCATTGCTACCAGCTGTATCTGACTGGCCCCTACGCTATTGGTAGTGAGGTTCGAATCCCGATACAGCATCAATATATTTACACCCTGTATTCGCAATAATTCCTGCGCATCCGAGGTTCCCTCACAAATGAGGACGGACCCACCCCCCACCACCATGTTTGATCGCAATGGTATACTCTAACTTTACTATTACTATTGACGAAACGTGAGATGTGGGCATAACTACCACCATAAAAAACTACATTTCGCTCATGCCTAACAATCTTGACATGGTAAAAATGGCAGACTGGGGAATTGAAGATGGCTACAAAGTTCCCATATTCACAGAAGGCAATTTCGAGGTAGCATCCCACTATCGATGTCACTCGGTTTCGCCGAAGATTATAGGAAGATAATAATAGGAGCCAAACAAGAACTGGTGATAATTCTAGCCAACTCGTATCTCGAGGCAGTGTTGAGAGCTGGAGAAAACCCAAGCCCATCGCTGTATCCCTTACCAACATGGGGTGGTTCATTCCCCATGTGACTCCGAGCACCCGCGAATGCGTGAAGCTACTGAACTAGGTCAAGAAAGAAAAATTAATCGACATAACCTTCAGGAGTTGGAGTTTGGTTACTTGCGTGGTGGTCCTTTTCACCTGCCCCGCGAAACAACTGGGTCGTGAAGACGTCTTCAAGAATGGAAAAACCTCACTATGTCATATTGGCATTTCAAACGAACAAGCAACACAACATCTCTGCAGACAAATCGACCTTCGACTACTGCAATGTCCAGAATGTAAAAATTATTTTGAATAGCGAAAGCTTTCCATACATGGATTTTAACACCTCCTTCTACCAAGAAGGATTTAATTTGCCATATTATCTGTACACTCAGTTTCAAGCCTCCTACTACGGGCGTGGGTCCTACCCCGTCCTGAGCCCAGAAAGATTCAGTGAAAAGCCATTATTGCTGGTCTTTGACACATCAAAACAAAAGGAGTAAATTCAAAATGGCGTGGTGGATTGTCATAGAGAAATTATTTCCAAGGAAAACATGCCTGCGAACACTGCCTTGTACTGTTTGATTTTGCACGACACAACAGTGAGCTTTGACTGCTTCTCGGGGCTGGTGAAGAAGGTGAGCTAAGCATATATAAACCGGATGATCACTGCTTCTCACCTCAGTTGGTATCAGAATTTACTGTAATCTGCCAGGATTCCAGAGCCAGANTAAACCGGATGATCACTGCTTCTCACCTCAGTTGGTATCAGAATTTACTGTAATCTGCCAGGATTCCAGAGCCAGAGTGGCTACATGCTCAAGGAGATAGCAGTGTCCTACGACGACGATGACAAAACTGGCACATGTTCCTTCCGCCTCCCTTATTTGTCGAAACTCTTGGACGAGAAATGTAAGAATACGAACGACTGGCTGAACAAGTACTACCATGGACTGGAGTGGGATGAAAGCAAGATTCCGTACCCCCAAGTGGAAGATGTGCTGCGCGACATGCTGATGCAATCAACAAGATCCGATTTACGTGGCAGGGACCAAGCAGAAAAAATGGCTGAGCGACTTGTGCAAAAAAGGAATTGGAAATCATAGACATGCAGTTCGAGTATGGCTGTCCTTCGCTGCGCAAGCTGGCGAAAATTTACGACGACCAGCAGCATGTCTGCGACAGGTCAGAACCTGACTGGACATGCGCGTGGAGGAACGCACAGCTGCTGCGGAAATGTGTGCCTCGTCCTCGGACTGTGAATCAATGAGTTACGACTAGACATGAAGTTAGCCGAAATATAAGAGAATTTGGTTTTTCATATTGTTTCACACCTGATTAGCACCCACAGTATATAAGATGAGAAAAATCGGTGCGCTCATTTAGTCGTCGCCCAGAGGCCTGATCATCAATATGAATCAATTCTGTTCTACGAACATTTATGTAAATGCCAAGCCATAGTATGGTAGCATCGAATACAGTTTCATCGCAGAAGTTGAATACATGCGCACCTACACCGAGACCTGCGATGGCGGCATGCGGCATTGGCGTTTCGTGCTGTATCCAGTCGTCTACGAACCAACGCAAATTTAAGTGGATTGTCTGGGACCATCAGCCTGTGTCGTGTTCCACATGACGCCGTAGACGCAGCTGCCCTGCACCACCGACCAAATCATCGCCTCTGCCCAAACGCCTGCTAGCATCCATACACCAGACTTTGCCGTGGAGCTGCCCCAGGCGTGGTACGAACCTTCTCAGCATCCTGAGCCCAAGAAAGATGCCACCAGCCAGACGACCAGACGTCGCCGAGTGCATCGTTGGTTCTAGACACTCGTGACGGTATCCACCACGGATATTTATGTCTCCATCTCGGAAAACGAACCTGCACCTACTCGTCGACGCCGCCCAGCTGTGTGTATTCCTGGAGCTGTGGATGCCGGACCTGCTGTTGGTGGTGGTCCCACCACTGGCAAGGTGGAAGTCATGGAGTCAACTGTTAAAGACTTGCAAGATCTACAATGTGGCTATGATGAGGTGGATGACCAACTGGAAACCTGGGGTGTGAGTGGTCGAGACGACTAACATCGCCATGATCCTGAGACTGGTGCTGCCTTTCGCAAGAAGCTAATGATTAGAATCATTCATGAACTGCTTAACCTTGAATGTGACAGTCTAATAAAATTAAGCAATTTCTAAATTTTTTTCAGTTTNGAATCATTCATGAACTGCTTAACCTTGAATGTGACAGTCTAATAAAATTAAGCAATTTCTAAATTTTTTTCAGTTTACCAGAGAGAAAAGAAAATAGTGGAATAGTTATAATTTCGAAAAAGTAAGATGACCTATGCTTGTATTTTGCGTTTTGTATTGACTGTATAGTAAATAAATAGTGTATGAAAATGTATTTGAGTGTTTTATTTATTTTTCTTTTGTAATATTTTTTTAAATATTAANTGACTGTATAGTAAATAAATAGTGTATGAAAATGTATTTGAGTGTTTTATTTATTTTTCTTTTGTAATATTTTTTTTAATATTAAAAGATTTTACTGAATCTTGTATGTGAACAAAATAGATTTTCAATAAATATTTTTTAAATAATTTCCTCATGAGGGAACATTTTTATCTAAGTGAATAAACAATAATATTTTCTGGGGTAGCTCCCGGATTTCCATGCCGGACGATGCCGCAGGTCAGCGTGTTTTCTCGGGGATCTCCCGTTTCCCACGCATTTTCATTCTGGCGCTGCTCCATATTCACCTCCCTTCACCATCATCGGCTTTGTGGACAATAAGAGAGCAATCGTTGTGTTGTTACTAGCTTTTAAAATGTATTCTGCAATCATTATCTAAGTTTCTTTTTTGGCTAACATTGTAGATCACTCAGAGAATTGAATAACTCTCATGTTAGGGGTGTGCATTATTTGTTTACCATTTGGAATATATCGGAATTAATTATTGATGAATGATGACCTGAGAATTACTACCGAAGCGATAGTAGTGGGCCTACTAAAAGTAAAACGATAACTGTCTCTAAAATATAATTAAATAATGTTCAATGCCTTACCGGAGTTACTTTTTCAATATTAATCTCAAACATAAGCAATGAAAAAATATATATAATTCCAAGATGACGAAATGTTCTCCTTAAAACACGTAACAAGAATCGTATATAAAAAAAGAAGTGGCTTGGAGTCAAGAGTGTTTTGAAATAAAGGGCCGTGGATTTTTTTCCATGATAAATATATGCCTTATACATCATCTGTGGAATAGCAATCCACCGGTTGAGGTTCTTGACCCGGAAACGAACAGCTACGTACAGTCGTGAAGAAGCAAGCACATTCGTAAAAATACACCAGCTTGGCTTGCAAGCAGCCGTCATTCGCTATTGTTCTGTAATATACTGCAGGAATACTTACAGGATGTTCACGATGAATTGAGCGCTATTGAAAACCCTGCTTAAGATCTACTTTTAAGCATACTGTATATTCTTTCACCACATGTAAAATTAACATTGAAATGTGCCTAATAACTTTCTTCATGCGCCGGCCAAATGAAAGTAGGAAATTGTTAGTCAAGTAAAAATTTTACAAATTTGCTAATTCTTAGTCTCACAAGAATTTGAATAGCCGGCGGGTTTTATAGGGGATCTCCCGTTTCCCCCGACCCTTCATTTCAGTGCTGCTTCACTCTCACATCGTTTCACCCTCGTCGGATCTCAAGACCTCAATTTTAAGAGCCGTCCAAATCTCTTTATTCACTATTCATACATATTTTATAATTTAAAAAAAAATATTAAATTGTAATGGTTTTGCCAACCCTTTCTTATAACTTAATTTTATAGTTTCAGGTCTCAAGTCGACACAACACTTGTTTCGTTGTCACTGTAGGCTATATGTTCGGATTCAGTAAAATGAAGCAATTATGACATAAAGAAGTATGACTGTTTGCGAATCATTACAAACCAAAATTTTCCTAAACAAGTGTAATGCACACAATTGCGTTCACTGAATTTAAATGGATTAAGCATTGCTTGGATGCTGAACATTTTTGTAATATTTTTTAAAATTAAAAAAGTCAATGAAACATTATTTAAAATTTAATTTGAATTTTCCGGCTTAGAAGTAAACTCAAGTGTTCGCTAGCAAACATAAATAAAATATAGTTTATATTTGAAAAAAAAAATTATTCTATACACTAGAGAATACGACATGAGATTCATTGTCTGCGCGATAAAAAGGTCTGAGTCGTTCGCGCGAAATAATGAAACATAATTTTTTTAAAATATATCTGAGAGCACTGTGGTTACGTAAAACCTGAACGAAATTCACAACGCGGGAATTTCCGAGCCAAATTTTACATGTTAACAGCGCATAATTTTTTATTATTTAACACGTATCTTATGTTGCATGATGGGAAAATATTTTCCCCATCTTTGCCCGTGGATATTATGTGCATGTTATAACATTATAGACCATTCCGAAGCCTTGCGTGCGTTCCCTAAAATTATTTGACGGTTTTCTGCACACAAACTATAAAAGACTTTGTTCTGTATTTCGTGTACAGTCAAGCAGTAGAAAGATTTTTACAAGCACTTCTGCCTTATAAAGATCTACGCTAATTGATTTTTCAAAAGGGGGTTGTTGGCCGTAAAACACACTTAAGTTTAAGGCTGTTTGATTATACGTTACGGCTCGAACACGGGAGTTTTGGGTTGTATTTTATAGCTTGGAGGTGAAGCAGTGCATGTGATATATTATTTAACATGTATCTTGTGTTGTATCATACGCAAATCTTTCCCAATCTTTGTCTGTGGATATTACGATCTGTTAGCAGTTGCATGCTTAGACATCAAAGTCCATTCCGAAGCCTTGCTAACGTTCTACTTTAATGAAAATAAAGTTAAGGACAACGAGCCATATTCGTGCGCGTATTTCTTAATAACATGCCTATTAACATTATTTATATATAAAATCTAGCAAGTTAATTAATGATAAATTATTATACACGACACAACCAAATACATGTGGTGAGTTTTGGAAAATCTGCGAATAGAACTGCATTTCAGATTGTTTGAAAATATTTAATTATACGTGGATTTACTGTATTTGTGTATGCAACATTCACGAAGTTGAATTTTCAAAACATTTCACCCATAACAGAACTCTCGAACGTTGCTTAGAAACTGTATTTTTATTCAGAGATGTAACATATTTAGGAGTCTGCCTACCTGAGCTGAGTTATTATGCTTGATGCCACGTTTGTTTATTTTCCCGCCACTTAAATATTTTAAAAATATACATTAAGGTATATCTCAGCAGATATTACGATTACGATAGTATTTTATGTATATGTATAAATTCAAAACTGGTACTTACCATAAAGCAAATATAGTTCGGTTACTGACACCTTAGAACATGCAATGTTTTCCTACACGGACTGATACATAGTTCTGTGCACATTGTGTGTGATTTTCTAATATTTTGAAAGTCTGGGAAAAGGTGCAAAGTTTTTTTTTTAGGTGAAAAAATTTAATATATTTTGCTTTTATTCTGCCTGCCCCGCCAAGCCGCGCGGCTGTCATGGTGTCGTCCCGCGCGCGACGAGGCCGTGTGGTCTCACGCCGCGCATTGCTGCAACGGCGAAATTTCACAACGCCGCACACAAGACCGGATTGCTAATTTACGAGGACAAAAATCATATTTATGTTTTATATGACTATTTGACTTGGCAAAGTTTAAACTTGAACTTTTTGATGTGAATATGAACAAAAAAAACTTTTAAGGTTTTTTAAGGGGTTTTACTACCCCTAAAAAAAACACTAATATTTTTTTTTGTTTTTTTATTTACATGAATACAAAGGAGTATCTTCATTTAAATCGTATGATCTAAATATCATCCTCGTGTTCATCAGATTCATCCTCATCTTCGTTCACATGATCCTCAACTCCGCTGAGAAATGTAGGCAACCGCAACATCCCAACTACGACATCATTGAAAACCTCTTTTGTTTTCTTGGGTTTTTTCCTTTTGCTTGTAATTATAGGATCTGAAGATATAAACATCCAGTGGAAAATGTCTGTATTTGTATTTATTCGAGACGTCTTTCTTTAGTGAGACTGTCTCAACTTTTTATAGTCTTTGTGTCTGGCTTCTATTACGTCATCCGATAGTTGTCCCACGGGTAACTCAAGAGATTTTATTATATCAGCTCCGTGAATTAAAATATTATGTACACCTGCACTCATTCTGTACCAACCATAAATATTGACCACCATTTCAGCTGTGGCATAGCAATATGCCCCACATTTTTCTTCATTTATATAATGGCCACATGAAATTGCACATAAAATATTTTAAAATCGTCTAATCAACGTTTGCGAGATTCCTGTTATTAGGGATATTTGCTCAGGGTTTTTTAAACACTTTCTAGCTGTGTTTCCATCATTACTATAACCTCCTCGTTGTTTTGGTTGGCAGACAACAAGCCCCATTTCTTTGAACAAATCGTTGCAGATAGTTTTCTTCCTTTCTTTAGCCAATTATTGAGCTTCTTTGCCTCTGGCTTGCCATTGCTTTAGTTCTAATTTATAAGATATATGTAGTAAATATTCGTAGCATCTCAGATGAGCATGCAAGATAGAAATACCAAATCGGTATGTATTTGTGTCAACTGCTCTCCTTTTAACATTTTGAAAATCATTCATTAAGACGGGTGTAGCTTTGCAAATGTTACAAGCTTGTGTGCTTTTTGTTTCAGTTAAAACATTTATCGTTTTGCGTGCTTGTCCTTGAAGCGGTCGTGCATATCTTTACTTTATCGCCATTTTGTCACAAACACTTTCACAACATCTTTTAAATGTTTTACGAATGTCTCAGATGGGTCAATTACGCTTATTTGGTCCACTATGTACTGTATTAATCGTTCAATACATTTTAATGACGAAAATTTAAACAAATGAGCGTCTCTTAACACTAAAAACAGTTCATTTCTATTAAACTTTCTCTCCTGCAGAGTTGGGTGAGCGCGACTACCTGGAAATAAACAGCTTTATTTAATAAACGGGCAGTGAAGAGGACCGGTTTTTTTATTTTTTGTAATTCTTATGAGTTGTTGTCACTTAGGAATTGTAACATGTAATTTAACTACGTGGAACCTTTTGTAAAAAGTCTGTAAACTAAATTATATCTATTTTTTTTCGTACAAAATATGTCTTTTTTCAAATCGACATAACTACCTGATTTATTGAAACAATTGACAAAAAACAATAATAAAAATGGTTGCCTGTAAAGTCGGTTTTACGGGCGAAGATTTTACGTGACAACGTAGTGCTGCGCGCGCNTCACAACATCTTTTAAATGTTTTACGAATGTCTCAGATGGGTCAATTACGCTTATTTGGTCCACTATGTACTGTATTAATCGTTCAATACATTTTAATGACGAAAATTTAAACAAATGAGCGTCTCTTAACACTAAAAACAGTTCATTTCTATTAAACTTTCTCTCCTGCAGAGTTGGGTGAGCGCGACTACCTGGAAATAAACAGCTTTATTTAATAAACGGGCAGTGTTGAGGACCGGTTTTTTTATTTTTTGTAATTCTTATGAGTTGTTGTCACTTAGGAATTGTAACATGTAATTTAACTACGTGGAACCTTTTGTGNTATTTTTTGTAATTCTTATGAGTTGTTGTCACTTAGGAATTGTAACATGTAATTTAACTACGTGGAACCTTTTGTGAAAAGTCTGTAAACTAAATTATATCTATTTTTTTTCGTACAAAATATATCTTTTTTCAAATCGACATAACTACCTGATTTATTGAAACAATTGACAAAAAACAATAATAATAAGAAGTACACACCTGACGCTTCACCTTCCATGCTTTAAACTTCACTATTTTTGGACACAGAACATAACACATGCGTAGTTACTCCGTCAAAGTTATGGGCGCAACTGGCTCACGCTTGCCGTGCGAGAAACAATGACGCAAAGCGCGCCAGCACTGGCTATTGTGTTGCTTCCTCGAACCTTTTTTTATTGCGGTTCTGTCTTTTTACTATTCTAGTACCTAATACCAAGTGTTTTGTTTTATTTTTAGCAACGAAATTTTTAATTTTTGTCCTTGTGAATGAGCAATCCGGCCTTGTGTGCGCCGGAAGAGATAGCGCACGCACGCTCCCTCGTTACGCTGTGAAGGCGACGCCAGCTCTCGTCCGCGCGAGCACGCACGTGGGCGTATGTACTTGGGCGGCGAATGTCTCGAGATCAAGAAATTATTTTAAAACTGAAAATACGATCTACTGCGACTCTCTTTGCAATTATTTTTGTATGAAAACTGTGATAATAAGTAATAATCCATGGTAGCATGCCAATATTTATTTATTATATAAATTAAGTATTTTATTGAAACAAATATGTTTTATTAGAATAATAGTTAGGGTTATATGTTGCTGGTAAGGAGGGGGAAAAGGCTCCCCTGTCTGTGACATCAACCGATTTGGCTGTCCCAAATTCATCTGGTATTTTCCTTTTGCTACCATCCCTACATAGTTTATGAGAAAATAAGCTAGGTGGGAGGGGTTGTCAACCAATAAAAATTTCCCTCCAAAATGTTACCTTATATTTTACATAGTTTCTGACAAAATAAGTAACACTTGAAGGAAAGAAAGTTGGCCAGTGAAAGTGCTATGGTAACTAGAGGCACTATTTCCCTTAAATCACTCCGCGAGACCCCACCATTTGGCTAGGATATATTAAGGATGGAGCGTGCTGAATTCTTTCTCTCCGATATAAGGGCTTCCCGTCTGCGTATTCGAGTACCCTTCTGCTTCGTCGCCATTTTGCGTTTAGTGAGAGAGTTTGAGGAATCACAGCCGCCTTCCATTTTGCTTCGAGTTTTTACTCGCGAAGGTATGTTATGTAATGAAGTAAAATTCTATTAACGGGTAAAATTAATTTTGTCAACAAGTTNGTTTTTACTCGCGAAGGTATGTTATGTAATGAAGTAAAATTCTATTAACGGGTAAAATTAATTTTGTCAACAAGTTCAATAGGTTTATTATTGCAGATTGCTATTTTAAGTTTACTAATTGCTGTATCATTTTTTGTCGTGTGTGCATGTTAAAATGCAAAGTTATTAACTACGTTAATTTTATTTTGTGCAGTGATTGACAGCCAGTACGTCGGTCCCTTGTCAAAGCTTCGTGCTTGGCCTGTCAACCGACATCGGAGCAAGTCAGCACAGACTGTCATTTCTCGCGTGTTGCGAAATCTTTTGAAAGGAAGTACTAGCACCAATGAGATAATTAAAAGTTATGTATTTTTTTTTTTTTGACACACAATTGCCCTTTTATATGTTACCGCTGGACACCGTCACAGGTCCTGTCAATTATTGGAGATATGTCTTCAGTCGGCTTGTGGTCAAGTCTGTACGTCCGTACGGAAACCACAGCATCTTTACGTTAATACAAGCAGTGAGTATTTACGAGACGAATATTTTTGCGTGTCCTTATTAGAATTTTTTTTTACATTGTATGGTGAATTTGTGTCCAGGTGAAGTGACATCCGTGATAGGATGCCAGAGAGTCCCATTTGTGAGTCAAATCGTCTGTTTCACGGGAGTCCCTAGCAACGCAGCCATCGTTGTTAGGAGAGTGACTGTAGTCTTCGTTTTCTCCTTCAAGTATGTAACTCTGCTGAGTACATGCAAAGTTGTTTGTAAGGATTTTAATTATACTCGTTGACAGAACATTTAGTGTTGTGTCTAGCAGGAAAAATTGTTTTTGCTTTAAAAAAAAATTGTTATTCATATTCATAAATAACTTGCCTATAGTATGGTTCAGTGAAAAAAATCTTACTATATTATTCTGTTTTAATGCTGATAAAATATGTGTTCATATTGTTGGAAACTTTTTAAATAAAGTTATGATATGCAGTGTATAAATATACTTGGAGAGAGAGTAGTTACACAAGCTTTGTTGGCATATGTATTTGTGTATTAAATAACCTTTTTTCCAGCTTCACCACCAGCATTTATTTTTTCACAAACCTGCCATGACCGAATTATTCATATTTATTATTCGTACCCGTATGTTGCAGGTTTATCTGCTGAAGTGTTCAGCATGGAGGGCGGCCATTTCGACGTGGGAACTTCGGGAGGTTTCCAACTTCCTTCGCCTCCTTCTGTATCTGGGGTAAGTATAATACCGTCGCAAATGTTACATTGTGGTTTTTGCAGCAAATATTTTGCCATCCGGAAGTCTGGATTAAAGTACGGGAGATTCTGCATCCATAATCCTCACAGGGAAGAGGAGCAAATCTGCGAGAAATGTGGGTTGCAGATTGAGCGGAAGGACAAGGAGCAACATTTAATGAACTGCAATGGCACAGTGCATCAGAAAGCAGCTGGCAACTGCATGTTTTATAATGTCCTATTTGCCAACACAGCAGATGCCCGGAGGCACGAAAAGGGGTTCAAGTTCAACCCAGATAAGAAGATTTTGGCCTGCGAGGACTGTGGGAAAGAATATTCCAGGGCAGACAAGCTGATAGAGCATGCCAAGAAGTGTGCAGCCCCCCCCCCCATCACC
>NQII01008751.1:0-41330 GCA_002778355.1 Clitarchus hookeri
TGTGGCCGTGTTACGCCACCACTGAACCTGGCACACGCTACAGAAAGCGGTAACTGCGCCAGCCGTGACCACTCACCAGCCGACTTGGCCACACCCGTCGGGCTGAAGCCACGGTTCACAGCGTGCTCAGCTCTCTGGCCGGTCAGCAACGTGACCAGGGAGGTCTCCGGGTGAGTCTCGTGCACGCCCGTCTGCTTGCTGAAGTAGTAGCAGCACTCCACTATTTGGNCGCCACCACTGAACCTGGCACACGCTACAGAAAGCGGTAACTGCGCCAGCCGTGACCACTCACCAGCCGACTTGGCCACACCCGTCGGGCTGAAGCCACGGTTCACAGCGTGCTCAGCTCTCTGGCCGGTCAGCAACGTGACCAGGGAGGTCTCCGGGTGAGTCTCGTGCACGCCCGTCTGCTTGCTGAAGTAGTAGCAGCACTCCACTATTTGGAAAAACAACCTGCAAGCAGCAAGAACATACTCACGCAACTCCCTAGCATCGCATATCTGCACGACATACAGATACGTAGTTCTCGTACATTTTCCACCACAGCGCCATGGATCTAAGCAAGTGGGGAAATATGGCCGACGTACTTTGTAAAAAGGGTTTTCTCAGGGTACTCCAGCTTTCTCCACCACTGCATTCCGGCACTGCTCCACCTCATTTCACCATTCCCGATGCTGAAAACTCCAGCTGTGAGGTACCACCTATCTTCTTTTCCCTCTCCTTAAGTGAGGGAGGCAGAAAATATACGTTAAAATATATCTGAATTAAAAAATGATTGTTAACTTTTAAGACAACAATTTTACCATGGTAAATTGTTTTGCACGACTTCAAAATACTAACAGATGTTGAAACTAATTACTATACAGTGAAACTTCACTATAGCAAAAAATTGTCATCTTAAATTCCCTTTAAAAGTAATCTACTTTCTGAATGTCTTCAGGCGATTGGATACCAAAGGAAAAAAGCAACACAACTAGAAGTCATCGGCACTTAGCGAAACTAGAAACAAGTCACTGTTCAAAATAAAAATTAGCATAAGTAAATTAGAAAGGTGAGTGTGGAACAATATAGAGGACTGGAGTGTTTCCTGGAAATACTACTTTGTTACTAAACACAAATAAACATAGCAATAGTATACACAAAGCAACAAACCTCCCGAATGTGTGGCGCTACGAGTTACACCAACAAATTCTCAACATCACTTGTTGAAAAATAATAAAACAAAACAAAATCTATATTACAAAATGCTGCCGCTGTTTGTTGCGCCAGAAGTTCCAATACTTTGAGTTTGTTACACGTCCTAAAACGCACTTCAGAATACATTCAAATAACACATCCTCCAGATCAGAATGGTCGGCAGTGTGTAATTTTTTATTGCCAGCTGGCACATTTTCCTTGAGAACAGCAGCCTATAGTTTCTCCATATTCTTGAGGAAAGTAAACAAAGTCGACGACTGTAAATTGTATCTTCTGCCAATATCGCTTGTGGTTACGTTCCCTGCTTTGCACGCACTTATTATCTTATATTTTGTAGCAATATCTAGCGCTTTGCGCTGACTCCCGCTCGCCATTGCAAAAATTAAAACATCCAACTGGATTAAAGGAGTTGGGCAACTTAGAAAAGCGAAGTGATCCACAAAATGGCGTTCGTGACCACACTAGTGAGCATATATTCCATGATCTTTTACTAAACTGAAACCATGAACGAGAACAAAAATTGATTGTTTTAACTGCGCCAACGCACAAAGCTTGAGAAAAACACCGCATCACTGTGCCATGAGTGCAAGATATTGATTCTTAGCGCTACTATCATATTGTTACAGCGAGCAATATAGCTGAAGTATACTCGTAAACAAATATTTTGACCTTGTTTCTCATATATGGCATGTTGGTGCATTTAAAAATTATCGTTAAAGCGAACGTCTTGTTAGTAGCCATACTCGTTATGGTGAAGTTTCAATGTACTTATTTTACAGCCAAAAAAATATTTTGAGCACTGAAATTTCTCTTTTGTGAAGATTCTACACTGCAAATTCTTGATGCTTTTACCCACCCCTAATAATGTTTTCAATTCTTATGTGTAAAAGTACATTGACTTTGTCTTCACATTGCTACTTATTATAGGGATGTCTCGGAGCTAGAGTTTTTGTGGATGTTTTTTTCTACAAGAGTCTTTTCACCTTCAAAAATACAATCCCATCAGCAAGTGTCATCATGATAAATTCTTGCATACATTGTCCTGCCAATGCAACGTGAGGCACTGAACTTAATGAAAACTAATGTAAATACATATTACACTACCTTATACATATACACTTGAACACTGCATGGAGTCTGCAATAATATTAAGATGTCCACATTATTTAAATATATTATGGTATAACATCAGGTTGGCAGCAAGTTTTCATGATGCTTATTCACTACAACCTACGTTGGCAGCCCTTCGATTGCTAAATTTTAATTTAAAAATCATACAAGAATGTAGTTGGACAGAACAAAATGTAATTATAACAGCAGTGTTTGTGGACGTCACCTGCAAATAGTAAAAAAAAAAAGCTTCCAATGTGCTCACCATGCCTCGCGATCCTTCTTCTTGGGGTACTTGATAAGGGGGAGGGGCATCTGCTCGTGCGCCCGCTGGGCCCGCAGGAACCTGTTGCCCCTCTGGAACTGCATCTCCAACCAGCGGATGGTCTCCCGTGCACGCCCCACCTCCCGCTTCAGCTTGTCCAGTGCCGACACCACTAGAAAACAACACGACTGCATTGCTTGCAACACACACACAAAATGGTTGATGTTCTCTACTAACAAGCTATACTGCAACCATACAGATGCAACACAAGCACGCGTTACAAAAAAAGATTACTGCCAAACATGCAGAACTGGGCAAGTGCAATACTCAGGTTACAATTTTTAAATCTTGCAAAGTTTTATGAGAGGGAGTTTGCACCTAACAAACATAAATTAGCTTGTGTCAATATGTACTACATTTAAAAGTTATATTAATTATTAAGTACCTACATTTATAAACAGCCTGAGAGTGCAAGTACACCGACACATTTCTTTCTTGTGAGACAAAGGCATACAGAAGGTGCAGTCTATTTATCCTGGCTCGGAGCGTCAATGCCATAGAGCACTGGGACGACAAGGGAGACTGTGTGTTACCACTGCAACTTGGTCGGCAAAAAAAAAAAAAAACTGGCTTTCAGGAAGGAAGATCATTGGCCCACTTTGTTCATAAGATGTTGACGAGCATCACGAAAAGATTGGACACAAAGCCAGGTGCAGGAACAATGCAGGAAATACCATTCGCTCTTGGCGACCTGGAGCAAGGAAGGGGAAATATGTGGAATGAGACAAAAAAAAAGTTCATAGTTATGAGAGACCAAATGATGGAGAGTTAGAAATAGTACAGAACAAAGTACCAAGGATAATCTGTGAGACGGAGGTGCGAAAATAATGAAGAAATTGTTTGGAGAGAATATAAAGAAGATAAATTTCACAGTTGCACGAGAATTTTTTTTTAATACGAAAAAATAGAGGCGCAATTAAAGTGTAAACAGGTATTGGACATATCATACTCTGTTTCCACATTCACATATGAGGCACAGATATGGACAATAAATAAGTAAGAATCTAGAGAAATCAGAGCTATGCATATGACGTACGTGAAGAACTTTGGTAAATATGAGTGACAAGATTAGATACGAAGTGGTACAATAAGAACAGGAGTACAAAAATTGAGATAGAGAATACAGAAATCAAGGATTAGAAGATATGATCATGTGTGGAGAATGGGAAGGCAAATACTGCTCATTAGAATAATGGCGTTCAAGCATGAAGAATAGAAATGCCAAGGAAGACAAAGCAACAGAAGGGAGGAACTGGTAATGGCAGTAGTGCAGCAAAGAGGAGGAAAGTGGATCACAGTGGAGGGCAAGAATAGACGGAGACAGAGGGAAACAGTGACATTTTAATATGCTGATACAACCATAGGCAGGAAGCAGCAGTGAATGATTATAAATGGATGATGAATGGTAGATGATGAGGATGAGAAAAATGGATGTGATCAGCAGAAACATAGCGGTTGCATCATGTGCGCAACGTCTGGCAGGGCTGCTTTAACACAACAATTAGCCGCACAGCACAATGTTACCAAGTGCAGGTGGCTCAACTACTAGGGCAGTAGTTCATGAGGTGGCTGTGTCGTCCCTACGTTGCCACAGCGCACGTGCTCGTACCAACGGCAGAATCAAAATGCACGGGATATTAGAATGGAACTGTTGGCAGTGTCGAGCTAGCCTGGCGTCCACTCACCAGCGTTGGGTATGAGCAAGATGAAGCGCCGGNAATGGAACTGTTGGCAGTGTCGAGCTAGCCTGGCGTCCACTCACCAGCGTTGGGTATGAGCAAGATGAAGCGCCGGGCGCCCACCAGCTGCTTCACCAGGTGCATGTGGTAGGTGAGAGCGTCGCAATCGACGGCGAGGTACGGAGAGAAGGCGGCGCCTCGCTTGCGTACTCGGGACTCCAGGTCGCGCACCTCCGCACGCAGCCACAGCTGGCCCATGTGGTGCATGAGCTGGCCACGGGGCGTGGCACTCTGCGTGTTTGGCTCTCCCACGCACACCTGATCATCCCCGCTGCCCGTCTGCAAGCACCACCAGGCCTTCCTCTCACTCAACATTTACAAGTTAACGCATCTCAGTCTGCACTGAAGTAGAATTTACAATGCAGTGGGCCTGATCACTTTACTGATGCATCAGTCAAGTGAAACTGTAAAATTTGATAATTCTTATGTATGCAATAAAAAAATTTCAGTATTCACAAATATTCATTTAACAATTTCTATTCAATGTTAGGGAACNATTCATTTAACAATTTCTATTCAATGTTAGGGAACTACTTTCCGTCCGTTGTTACCAACTTTATCATGTGCATGCCAGTCGGTGTACATGCTTTTATAATATGCAGTTAGGTACAGTGACATTTTTCAAAGGTTGATTTTGAAAGTGCTCAATTAACAGTTAACAGCATTTACATACAATTGTCATTCACGACTTCCTCGAAATAAATTGTAATCTTTATAAACTCTTAACACACCATTTATATCCTTTTGTAAAATATTTAAAAATATAAATAACTTTTTCACAGTTTATTTTTGCATTATAAGCACAACAGTTTACAAGAACACTAGATGTATTTCCACAGTTGAATTGGCAGCCTGCTGGTAACGAGCATTTGCAATAGCATGAAGATCCGCAATGAGAGGTGTGTGGCTTCAGCCTAACTTTTTGGCCACAGTGAGCAAAAAAGGGACATATCTGAAAGAAACTATATTTGAAATCCTGATTTACTGAATAGTCAACNCTACTTTCCGTCCGTTGTTACCAACTTTATCATGTGCATGCCAGTCGGTGTACATGCTTTTATAATATGCAGTTAAGTACAGTGACATTTTTCAAAGGTTGATTTTGAAAGTGCTCAATTAACAGTTAACAGCATTTACATACAATTGTCATTCACGACTTCCTCGAAATAAATTGTAATCTTTATAAACTCTTAACACACCATTTCTATCCTTTTGTAAAATATTAAAAAATATAAATAACTTTTTCACAGTTTATTTTCGCATTATAAGCACAACAGTTTACAAGAACACTAGATGTATTTCCACAGTTGAATTGGCAGCCTGCTGGTAACGAGCATTTGCAATAGCATGAAGATCCGCAATGAGAGGTGTGTGGCTTCAGCCTAACTGTTTGGCCACAGTGAGCAAAAAAGGGACATATCTGAAAGAAACTATATTTGAAATCCTGATTTACTGAATAGTCAACNTTTGGCCACAGTGAGCAAAAAAGGGACATATCTGAAAGAAACTATATTTGAAATCCTGATTTACTGAATAGTCAACTAAGTAACATTGTATTCACCAGTAAAAAGAGAAAGCAGAAAAAAATCTAATGTAATTATTTTAAGCTATGAATGACTATAAACTTTTTTAAATTGGGCGTGTTTTTACTCATAATGGTACTCTAATACTAAAATTTACAAAAGGCCTATTTTTAAATAATTAATATTATCATCAAGAATATTAAGTACCTCCTAAATGAGAAATTAATTTACATTATAAAAATTTTGGTACTCTTTCTCTGTAATGTTACATTTGTATCATGGGCAGAAGGAAGGATTGTCCATGGGTGGAAAACTGGTATGGGGATACCTAAAAGGGAATTCCACCGACCAGATAACATCCTATTAGAGCTCTCTCTGTCTCTCACATCGCTCGTTCTTTGTATGTGTGACGCAGACGAGCAGATTATACCCAGCCCGCTCGCCATTCCCCCCCCCCCTTTTCGCCACACGCCGTGGTGTGTTCTGCTCTCGCTGCTAAACCATAATAATAACCAATGCTCAAAGCATACTAACAATTTCCATCTCATTTCCATGCAAATGAGATTGGCTATTACACTCACTCCGCAGGACAATCCGTCTACCCTTCTGGCCTGGCCTCCCCTCCGTCCGCCCTTCAGTACGCAACTTCCTTCGATAACGCAATTACAATGTGTGCCACGACACGCCACGCCTCTCCCTCCAGCTTTCTGCTCCGGCTCAAAAGTTAAACCACTGCTGGAGCCAGCAACGGCCTGGGAACCCAAGTCCAGACAAGTACTTGTATAGGCTTGTTCATGGTTAAGGGTGTTGGCCACAAAAAAATGTGTTAGTTTATATTTGTACCACATAATGTTCAACTAGTGGACATTATCAATAATTACTCTTTCCTCACGAAAAATTTCTTTTCAGCACATAGTTTTTGCATAAATACATATCAAAATAACAATTTTACTGTTTTAGAAATTTACAAATAATGAAAACTATCTTACGTACAGAAGAGAATTCACACTGAAAGAAGATGTCACGAGCTACCTCAAGACCTCCGTAAAATTGTGCAAGGAAATGTGTTTGCAATTAAAAAAAAAAATTACTCAAAATAAGAGGAAAATTCTGGCATATTTTTTATTTTTGACTGGCCCTAAACTTTTGAAAAATAACTTTTGCTAAGCATATCTAAAAAAATGAATTAAGACAACATCTTTCAATTGCCCTTTTTAAATATTCTGCAAATAGTTTCATTTATTTTATTTATACATTACAAAAACAGTAAAATTTTGCAGAACATATAATATAAAAAATTTTATCCGAGGAAAAGGTAGTTTACAAGTTGAGCAATATGAGGCACAAATACAAAATACATTTTTCAGTGGCTAACACTCTTAATTAAGCACTTTTGAAAGAAACCTCTGAAAAATGTCAATGTCCCTATCTGCATGTATTCTAACAGGCACACTGATCAACATGCACCTAGCAAAGTTGGTAATGAAAGTGAGAGAGTAGTTTAACGCTGAATTACAGCCCTTAACAATCTGGACAGCAGTGATCAAAAGGATGGCATGACATAGAGGTAGNAGTAGTTTAACGCTGAATTACAGCCCTTAACAATCTGGACAGCAGTGATCAAAAGGATGGCATGACATAGAGGTAGGAACAAAGGTCTGCCACGCTAAGGAAGAGCAGACGACGAAGATCCCTAGCTAGGCGTAAAGCCAACCAGAGTCGGACCCGTTTACACCAACTGGCGAAGTTCAACACGGTGGTTGGAGCAGTGGGTTATCATGGATGTCTGACAGCGATGTGGGTGTGGTCCAAAAGGAGTCAGACCTCCAGAACCAGTCTTATCACTCCTTCCGGTGAAACTAACGTGGTGGACTGAGTGAATTGGCTGGGCTGGCTGACTACCCACTTCGTGGATTGAGTTTCTAATGGTTGTGGGTCTACTGTGAATGTGCACCAGGTACCTTGCCGTACCTGATCCACGGTATGGGTGGCCGTCTAATGTATGTGTTTTGAGACGTACGTGCACCCTNCCAGGTACCTTGCCGTACCTGATCCACGGTATGGGTGGCCGTCTAATGTATGTGTTTTGAGACGTACGTGCACCCGGTTAAGGGAGCCCGCAGACCTACTCTACGTTCGGTAAAGGAGGTTTCAAATAATGCTGTATCCTGCTTTTCCTTGGTGGGCCAACGTCTACTTGGGATTAAAGTCACAGTCGCCCTAGAAATGAATACTCGGAGGTGAGGTAAGATCACGTGTTTATTCCTGTGACGAATAACTAAAATGAACTGTAACAAAAGTAAATTATGGTAATACCAGGTGAAGGGGACCTTAGTCTAAACTAGACAAGAGCAGATGCGGCTAGGTAGCTATAGTACTAACTGACCCTAACTAACTCTAATGCTGTTGTCCAGAAGGGACTCGGGTGTCACTACCAGAGTGGTAGGGAGTGTTAAGGGGGGGAGNGGGTTACCATAATTAGAAAATCATACAACAGCATCTGTCCAATGAACTACAATGCCTGAACATATATCTGATTTGCACAACTTCAAAATAACATACTTCTATCAACAACTGAAACAAGGTTGCGATATAACGTTAAATTACACTGTCAATACATTAATAATTCCAGCAAAATTAAGTTAAAAATTTAATTTTATATACCATACAATCAAAGTTTGCAAACCAAAAGCAATGGAACAATTAACCTAATGAACTATAATAAAGGAAAACTGCTCCATTAAACTTTTCACTGTACTGCAATAAGTTAATGTACACAATCACATTATATAGTGGCATTTATATTTTGTTGGCTGACAATGCAGTATTAAAGTTGCACAAGAAAATGTTGAGTCAACATCTTATTCTTTACAATATACAGTGTAAACAATATGCAAGATGTAAAATTTAGTTGACATTGTAACGTTGGCCGCTACAGTTACACCAGCTATAAGTTGCCACTGCTAGTTCAGAGGTAGTACACGATACTCAGTAAAATGGACGCCAATTAAATAGGAAATAAAGTCAAGTTCCGGACTATTTGTTCTATACTTTATTTACCATTTGAGTGACACAGTTCACATACGAAGTTCCGGTATGCAGAGTACGAACCGTTCACAGATAAATAGACAAGTGCAGAACAGCGCCACAGTCGTTTACAAATTATTCATGTCTCAAAAACTTGCATCGCAAGACGAAGCTACGAAGGCAGGAGGGATGTTCGTTCCCTCCTGGTACCCTAGTGACCTCCCACACCGGCGGAAATAATTTAATAAAAATTGAATAGTTTAAGCCGAAAAGAAATGTAGTGATAAAAGATCTAGCGGTTGCGGGTGCTTGCTGGTGTGGGTGAAGTTCTTCACGCCCGATACGTCTTCTCTGACGGTTGGTTACTTTTTATTTTTCCGTTCTACCTTTCTCACACTATACTTTAGCACTCTCTTCCTCTTCCCTACTGTCCTAAATGTACCCCTCTTTTTTCTTTTCTTTTACTCTTCTGTCTTTACTCTCTTATTCTTTATCTTTTCCCTGACTACTTTCCTGACCCTGTGTTTATCTCTTTGCTTTCTCCTTTCAAAACGTTGCCTGAACACTTCATAATTTTTCAATCTACGATACCCCTTACTCTCAGCAACTCTTGCCTGTTGCAATTCAACAGCTGATCCCTCTCACAGCTTTAATTCACTATTACCATTTGGTTGTACCCCCGTAACCAGAAGTCTCCCTTCCTGTATTACCTTTCTCTTCAACTTACTGACTTCACAACGGTTAGGAACATTCTCCTCACAATCATCTGCATTTCTATCCTCTTTATTTATAACATCTGCCTTTCTACCTTCAACTTTAAACTCTTTACCTTCCTTGTCATAGCCAGTATTACCTTCATTTTTTACGTCATTGCTGTTTATAATATTTTTACTTGGGGCAATTACTGTTGGAACCTTTCCTAACCTATTTATAGATTCAATCCCCTAGTTGTCTAACTTTCTTATTAATTCTTCAAAATTGTTTTCACTCTTTTCTGTTTGTCGCCTTCTTGTTTAATTTCCTGTATCATCACCTGTTGTTCCTGTATCATCTCCTGTTGTACCTGTTTAATCTCCTGTTGTCCTTTCTGTAAAGACAACAGGATATTAAACATTTTTGCTGACCAAGAATCCTTCCTTTCCCGAGATAATTGTGCCATATTTTATTTCAGTTACGATTTAGTCATTAATATAAATATTACCTTTGACCACTTAACAAAATGACTCATTGCGACATTAACATTACTTGCACACGGAATAAAAAAAATAACTCTTGGCGTATGTACTTGATCATAACATAACCTTGATAACTAAACAGATGATGTTACTTGTTTTGATGGCTTCACGAATGAGGTCGTCTCGTACCTGGAACTTTGTGTTGTGCGGCTGGAAACCTGGAACTGCCAGTAACTTGAGTGTTGATCTGCTCAATGTTCGTAGACCCGTCTTCACGTGTGGTAATTATTCGTGCCCCGAGGCTGGGTCGCCATTTTGTAACGTTGGCCGCCACAGTTACACCGGCTAAAAGTTGCAGACTTTCACTCGACTAGCTCAGAGGTAGTACACGAGATTCTGTACAATGGACGCCAATTAATTATGAAATAAAGTAAAGTCCCGGTGTATTTTGTTCCATACTTTTATTTACTATTTACGTGACTGTCAAGTGTATGCTTCAAGTATATACGTCTCTACGAACCATTCACAGGTAAATAGACTATTGCAGAACAGAGCCTCAGTCGTTTACGACTTATTCCTGTTATAAAACTTGCCCGATGAAATAACCAATGCAGCGACCTCCCACACCGGAAGNCAGTCGTTTACGACTTATTCCTGTTATAAAACTTGCCCGATGAAATAACCAATGCAGCGACCTCCCACACCGGAAGAGAAATAATGTCTTAAGGTTTAGAGTGCCGATGTGGGGGTTAGCGTCACACCCGACACGGCCTAGGCGACTGACTTGAGTGGAGACTGACTTCCAACTGCCCTTATCCACTGCTTGAAGGGCGACAGGCACTCGTGTATTTGTGCTGCCTATCACCCCCCTCTCCTAAGATAAGGGCCTGGCGTGGGCTGCCACGCACGCTCTCCACGCGTTATCGAAACTGCGCCGTACAAAACTGAAACTGTCAACGCAGTCTGAAAGTTTCTACATAATGCTGACGCTTAACAAAATCTGAAAACTATGATGTTTGAAACGAAATGACAACCAGACTCCTGATAAACGTACAACAGCAAACGTCTGCCGGATAAACGCACTATCACGGTAAACGAACCACCACGGCTTTTAATTTGGAATACCGATAAAAATATTACGAAGCTTGGAAAAACGAACTAAATTGAAACAAGTGTCGCGGTCTCGAAAATTAAGAATACTGCGTCATTACAACATAATGACAGCCATGAGCACATCAAACCTTTTTTCCAACAAAGGCATGAGTATAAATCATTAATTTCATGAACCTGTTAAATAAAAAGTTAATCATAAAAACAAATAATAACCTGTCTTTCTCTTTCCTTGTAATGGCAATTCTTACCACTGTTCTTCCATTTCAACAGCTGGCAACCACTATGTGCAAAATTCAATCACAGAAGTACAGTGGATTCTCTATCCATCGTTTCTCAGGGGACTGACAAAAAAATTTCAATACATGTGGACTTTCAATGAATATGGGCTTAAAATGCAGATAAATAAAAAATGGGACCAAAGAATATGTTCCATAGTTGCGGACTTTCAATCCATCTGGGTTCAACATATAGAGTTTCCACTGTATATGCTTACCATATTAATGACCATTGTTTTGTCTGACACCATCTATTGCAAAAACCAATGGGCATTTAGTGTGATACTTACTTTAGAAGTATGATACCCAATTTAAAAAATAATTTAACAGCCATCAGTTTTTTATAAGTAATCAAAGGGCAAACCTATTTATAATCAACATTAGTGCAAAGCCACATAAAACCATGAACAGCATAATCAACGGTCTACAGCAACTGAATAAGTGTTGCTCAACCTGCACGTAAACTTCTGGCATTTCAGTAAAATAATAATAATAAAGCATTTTTTAAACAATTGCAATATTTACATTTTTAAATTGCCAGTACACATATTTAAAATTACATTTTTTTTAAATATACACAGGATTATAAAATACTATTTGATCTGAAAAATGGGATATAATTTTAAAGGTGACTGCANTTTTTTTTAAATATACACAGGATTATAAAATACTATTTGATCTGAAAAATGGGATATAATTTTAAAGGTGACTGCAAATCCAAATTTGGTTGTATGAAGATTATCAAAAACCAAGTATGACAGGAGCATTATTTATATATATATATAAAATAAAAAAAAATATATTGTAAAAAGAGAACATTGAAACGTAATTACAACTGTTAACTCACACTCATATAATATTTATGACACTACCCCTCTAGCCAGTTGAAATTTCCTGAATTTAGGCTCATGTCTTCAAAATGCATCCTTTGATTTAGAATACAGACATAGCAGTAAGTACATACTGTGTAAGATCAGTAAAATAACATGCACAGCAGATTGTAATTTTTTACTACTAAATTTTTTTCTTGTGCTTTGAATTGTTTACATAAAAAAAGTTATTCATGAAAGTCATGTCTGGCTTTAGGANATTGAAATGTAATTACAACTGTTAACTCACACTCATATAATATTTATGACACTACCCCTCTAGCCAGTTGAAATTTTCTGAATTTAGGCTCATGTCTTCAAAATGCATCCTTTGATTTAGAATACAGGCATAGCAGTAAGTACATACTGTGTAAGATCAGTAAAATAACATGCACAGCAGATAGTAATTTTTTATTACTAAATTTTTTTCTTGTGCTTTGAATTGTTTACATAAAAAAAGTTATTCATGAAAGTCATGTCTGGCTTTAGGAATCCTACACGCACATTATAAATAATATTTACAATATTGTAAACAGCTATAGTATACGTACACCATCATATTTCTTACATTGTATAAGTTGACGCGTGGCGTTGCGTGACTGACGACATCACGGTCGGGCAAGGTTTTGTGTGTGTCAGACACATGGGCAGTATGATTGGCTGACTTTACTGGTTGCTAACCGGACATCTGCCGGTGTATAGGCTAGGGTGCATGGCTAAACGGCATGGCACAAAGTCGGCTGTGGGGCCAGATGGTGCTGCGGCTGGCGGTGCCGAAGGGTGCCCGCAGAGGACTGCTGGTCCTGGTGCTCCAGAATCACGGGTTCACTATCCCCAGTGGTGTGTGATGTTCCCGACAGAAGTCTGTAACGACCGGATGCGGCTGACCGGTGGTCTTGAATGGGGACTGAAATGAGGGAGGGAGGGAGCTGGCAGGTGAGGCCTCCCCGACTGTAGAGCGGCTTGAGCTCGTTCCCGGGGGGTTATGCTGCAAAGTGCAGTTGGGGCTGCGTTACAGCTCCCACTGGATTCCGAGGCAGTAGCTGCCTTCCTAGCTTGCCACTTCGCAGTGCTCTTATGGGTGTATGGCATGGAGGTAGGTACTAAAGTCGGCCACACTAAGGAAGAGCAGGCAACAATGATCCCTAGCTAGGTGTATAGCCAAGCCGAGGCCAAGCCAACCAGAGTCGCACCCGATTACTCCAACCGGCGACAGTTCAGCGCGGTGGAAGGAGTGAATTGGCTGGACTGGTTGACTACCCGCCTTGTGGATTGAGTCTCTAGTGGTTGTGGCTCTACCGTACCGCACACCAGGTGCACAGTATGGGTGGCCGTCTAATGGGTGTCCCCCACGTCTAGGAGAGTGCTGGTAGGTTCTGGTAGCAAGTGGTTTCTGGGTTCAAACCCTGCCTGGGGCGACGTGATGACTCGTGAAGATGAGGTGAAGTCGTGTTTAAATAATTGTCAGTGCGCGTCACGCGTAAAAGTTTTTAAAATGCAATCTTAAGTACACAACTCCAATTAAAAATTTATCCATGAAAATCGAACTTTCAGAGTGCACAGTTGTCAAAACACCATACAGAATCAGAAATCTTCACTACCAGACAGACTGTACCAACTATACTCGGAGATGATAAAAACCTCGTTTCAAAAATTCAATCATTTTTACTAGACCTACCGCCGAAATCCTGCCCCTTCGGAAGGCAAGCAGAGTCTTCCATGCTTGATCCTCTTCCAATGTAAATTTTAATCTGCAAAAATTATTTATTATCCCTGTGCACTCAGAAGAGAAAGGGGGGAAACTGAGATAAAAAGGGAGGGAGGGGACTAGAGCTGGTTTGAAAACTAAGCTCTTACAAATCAATACAGCTGCTTCAGTTTACTTCAGCACCCTCCTCCTTTCCGCAACAGGGGATCAAACACATAAAGTAAATATTGACATTCAGAATCTCTTTGCAGGTGGAAAATAAAAGCTTCACAAGAAGATCTCTCGAACATCGCACTGCACACTCCACTCTCAAAGATAACTATTTGCGCACGTGGAGCCAGTGGTTATAAGAAGAAGGGTGTCCGAGCATTTGCTATCCTCACGCATAAGGAATATGAGTCGCATGCAAGCGTGCAGAACAAAGGTTTTATTTTAGTCCACGTTGCTGCGAGCGCACACCTTCTCAAGAAAACTAAAAAATGTATAAGCGGAAATATTTCTGAATCAAACAATCAGTTGGAACAATTTCACAGAAACTTTCCTTAGTGTCGAAAATGTGAACAGGACATACTTGCACAGCCTGCTCGAGTTCACCTCGACCTACTCTAAATCACACACCATACTTCTGGATGTAGAACTAGCCCTTCACAACGACAAAAATAAATCAGGCGTGTGTTAAAATCAAACCCACCAACCTTCAAAACAGACATTACGACAAGTAGCATCCATTCCATGTCGTAGTCTTGCCACCAGAGCTAAATGCATTGCTTCCACTTAAACAAGCAATATGATCTAATATCTTAAACAAACAATATGATCTAATAGCCAAAGCCTTCTTCAAAAGAGGGCTACCCCAGAACACTGGTTTACAAACAAATTCAGTGTGGCGCTTTCAACCAACGATCTCCAAACAGAGAGCGGCAACTAAGATATCCTTCTGGTTGTCCCTTAACACAAGGGCGTGGACAAACTCAGAACCATTCTCAACTGCAGACACAAAATTACTGTCTCATCATCGCTCACTCAAAACTTGTTCTCCAAACCACCCAGATTGCTCTTCAAACAACCCCCCAACCTTCGTTAATATCATCACCACACCTAGGGGGTCTCATCTTTGCGATAGCCCACGTCGCAGCTCTTGTGCTATACACCAGACAGCACTCACCAATCAGACTTATCCTATCCAGGGCAGCTACAACTGTGCGACGACACGTCTTATCCACCAGGTATGCTGTTTTCACTGCAATGCAGAGTACATTGGCCTTACTGCCAACACACTCAAATTGGACACCAAACGCAGTAAACATAAATTTACAGGAGAAGCCAGTCGCAGCACATGCAGCATCTCACAACCAGAGTGGCGAGGACCCCACCACCTTCTAATAATAGANCAGGAGAAGCCAGTCGCAGCACATGCAGCATCTCACAACCAGAGTGGCGAGGACCCCACCACCTTCTAATAATAGAGCAGAACTGTGAAGTCAAATCCAGTCACCTGGCTTAATCATAAGATAACCCCCTCCACCATATTTCAAATTTCCCGCTTACTGCAAAAGAGGGTCATTTAACCATCTCCAACATTTTGTGCGTGTACCTATCTGCGGCTATTGAAATGTAACATTCCTAAAAGCTGTTCATAGNCAGGAGAAGCCAGTCGCAGCACATGCAGCATCTCACAACCAGAGTGGCGAGGACCCCACCACCTTCTAATAATAGTGCAGAACTGTGAAGTCAAATCCAGTCACCTGGCTTAATCATTAGATAAACCCCTCCACCATATTTCAAATTTCCCGCTTACTGCAAAAGAGGGTCAGTNAACCCCTCCACCATATTTCAAATTTCCCGCTTACTGCAAAAGAGGGTCAGTTAACCATCTCCAACATTTTGTGCGTGTACCTATCTGCGGCTATTGAAATGTAACATTCCTAAAAGCTGTTCATAGCTACGAACTGTCTTTCTTGGCTCTAGTTACAAAACTGTTGTAGGTTGACAGTTGGGATGGGCTGGTTTCAGTTACTGGTTCTCGCTTCTACAGGTTCTTGATGTTGAGAACCGAAGCCGAGAATCAGCGTCAAAATCTCAATTCAACTACAACCGAAACAGTTAACACACTAGTAACACAGAGAAATACATGAAGTGGAAAATGAATTACCTACCAGTAACATTATTATTAATTAATACGTACTACAGTAATTCACATTTCAAATTCGTTAACGTCTCGATTCTACAACAAAATTGTATTGACATCTAACCACGCATTTCTCCAATGTAAACAAAAATAAAAAAATCTCAACAGATGATGTATTTTACCAAAAAATTGTATTGGTATCGAAATACATAATATTTATTTAATGTAAACAAAAATAAAATGTCCATAGATTCTATATACCACTGTTATGTGTAACATGCACTAACTAACCACGAAATTAAAAATGAAGAGCTCACAATGGCGAACAGGAGAAAAACCCTTCAATGGCAAGAGATGTCCAGTACAACTTGGCCCCATATCTGTCGAGTCCATGAATGTAAATACTATGTTAAAGGTAATGTAATGTACGCACAAGTTAAAATTATGAAAACTTAGCAAGAGCTTGCGTTCAAGTACCAAAAATGTTATTTTTAAAATAATGCAGTGCATTTAATTATCTAGTAGAAAAATTTAAGAACTGTGTACAGTGTTTACTCATGTGTTGTAGTAATGGAAGTACCCTCAACTAATTACAGCCGAACCTCTAGGTTTGAACCCAGACGGATTGAAAGTCCACATCCATGGATCATGTTGTGTGGTCCCATTTTTTATTTATCTGCATTTTGACCCCACATTCGTTGAAAGTCCACATGTATTTGAATTTTTTTGTCAGTCCCCTTATAAACGGTGGATAGAGAATCGACTTAAACCTGTGCAAATATCTTAGGTGTGAACAAAAATAATTTTGGTTAGTTTTGCATTTTATTATTTTATTTCTCTTTGAAACCAGAGCTACTTTATATAAAAGGAAAAACCAGAAGCTGTTACCGGATGTTATCCGACAACATACTAAAAATAAAAAAAATTGAGAACTGAGAAACAATTTGTAAGAACCGGTACCATACAGAGAACGAAAAAAATCATGCAACTAACCCAATCCTACTGAACATGAAGTAAGATAATGAAAGAATGTGATTCTTCTTTAATCTAACGTTTTGAAACTTTACAGCTCGTGAAGGATCAAAAGTGTCCCCGCATCTCTTCAACACATTCTTCAACTGTGTTGGGAGTGTACATAGTACAGTGGACGTGAACTAGGCCTAAATTTGTTAAAGGGGATTGTTGGCGACACTGCGTATAGCAGGGAACTTCTGGCTGCCTAGGTTGGCCAGCCTGCTTCTCAACCGGAAACAGTCAAGATGGCGCCGTAGGCTCGTAGGTAAGCAGATTGTGTCGCATGTTTTTTGCTTTATCATTGCTCAACAATGCAATCTTGTGCTAGTTTCGTTGTTTTTATTTGCCATTTGCATTGTTGATGCAATGTAGGGAATAAATAAACTTTCCTATGCCTATCTATGAACCTAGGGGAAAGACCTTGTCATATCCATTCCAATTATACTTGATTGTCATATTCATCTTATTACACTACCTACTGCTTCACTAATCATGTAATGTTATATCTTGGGTATATGGACAACACCCCATTTGTAAATATTTTGTGAGGTACAAGCTGCTTTGTAATACTCCACGTTTTGTAGCCAGCTTAAATCAGTAGCTTTCGTGGCTCATCCCATTAACGTTATCAAGCAAACATCACTTCTATGTTGAAGACTCTGCTCAATGTCTTTTTTGTGTACGAGTGGCAAGTTAATTTGATCACATTTTTATCAGTTACCCATCAAATATTTACTAGCAGAGGGCCTGTTTGTTAGTGATGTGTTGGCTTCAATTTTTCCTAGTATTTAGTTCTGATTCGGTTTTAAAAAATAGGTTCTCGGTCCTTTTGAAAAAAAAAAAAAAAAATTATGTTCACATTTTTAAAAGTGACTAGATGATAATAATAATTATGTTTTATATGGTAAATATTACACGAACATTACTGATGTTCACTTACTTGAACAAAACTGTTCTTATGAAAGCAAACAAGAGAGCTACATGAATCGAAGTTACAGAATGACTGAAGACATTTTAACTCGCCAACAAAATCAGTTCAGATGTAGCACTGCTCATACCAGATTTATTACATGAAAATTTGACACTGTTGGTTGATATAGACTCCCTCCGGGAAAGTAGTTTCAAGCACAATGAACACTTACTTTGGGTACAGGTAATTTACACTGTCAATAACAAAATAGCGCCACACTGCCGACACCACTTAGAAATACAAGATCTCAGCGCGGTAATAAATAGCACTTTCGTTGTTCCAACACGACCTTCCGCTACGTCTCTGTTTACCAAATCGCAACCTATTTGTGTAAATAGTATTAACTAAGACGTGCTACTACACGGCAATGGTCGTACTCCGAGAATACATGCTCACCGCGGGCGCTACATTTCGCTGCTGCCGACATGGAAGTATAATTACTGTCAGCAACTGTGACGATAATGTGGCGATCGAAGGAATTTTCCCGCACGGTACACACACCGCTCAGCTATATCTATGCTCAGTTCGCGTTGTCTGCAAAAATGTTTCGTTACGTAGTACAATAATAATTTCAGATGAGTATGTGATCTGTTTATTAAGACATGCTAACTACAGTATCAAAGGAGTTTTATGGGCGCTAATTTGGTTTTCCTGCCATAGAAAATCGTTCATGTTTAAAAAAAACCTTCGCAAGATTTATTTGCTGTAGCGGTTGTAAGAACCGGGATTATAACTTTGGTTCTCGGTTTCGGTTCTGACAGCCGAGAAACGGTGGGAACAGAGGACCGGAACCGAATCATCCCCACTGTTTGTAGACCCCATCCTCTACTGACTATTTCAGTCCAAACTGAAACTAACCAAGTAGACAATGCTAACCTATACAGTAAAACTCTGTTAAAAGTTCCTGAATAGACTAAAAAGTTAGGCTCATTAACCAGAAAAACTTTTTCAAAAGGGGCCAACATTAATGAGGTTGCAGACCAGGTACAAAATATGTAAACTTATTAAGCAGGAGACCTTAATAGGGAATACCTTAAAATGGGGTTTGCTGTACACATCTTAGGAATGTACTCATTCTACTGCAGGCATCAATAAACAATGCTATCAGCACAAAATACCTGAGTCAACTCCAAAATATCTTTCCCCTTCTCCTTCTCCGCGAAGCGAGACGTCACGGCTTCTTGAGATATTTTAAAAGTCTTTGCTTTTTCATCAAAACTGACTCCGGCCTCCGGCACAGTCACCAGGAAATGCCCAAACTGCACCAACTTAAGAGCACGGAGTACAGCCTGCGGCGAACAAAGAAAAACCACGCTGTCACATCTACAAACCGACATACTATCAATACCTACTAACTACGATACATTTTGATTACTTTTACTGTTGACTAGCAATGAAGTGTAGGGCTGATTTGAAGAATGAATGAATGAATGAATGAATGAAAGAAAGAAAAAATTAATTAATTAATTAAAACTGGACCTGAAAAACATCTTTACTATGTACAGAAACACATTTGCTTTTGACCTGTTTAAAAGCAATACTCATTACCTCATACAAAAAAAAAAAATCCGTTGGTATTTTTTTTATACAGCTGATTATAAAGGATATATAATTACTGAAAAGTAATATACATACTATTCAAACATGAAAGGATGAGTGAAATATGCAATATCAATGAAAATATGCTTATAACACGTGGCTGCAATTTATATGAATCCTTTGTCTTATTCCCATTTTCTTCCGCACACTAAAATTATCAATATACAGAATACACAAGTACTCACAGGTTGGTTACTTGTGGATTCACACACAAAAACAAAAGTCTGATAAATTTTCCATGCAACCGTGCAACAGCGTGGGAAATGTGTCCGACTTTTGTGTGTGCGCGTCTACCCACAAATAGTGCCAGGTGGGTACTTGTGCATTATGTCTACTTTTTATAACGTATCAGAACAGCGACCTATTCACTAAAATTATTAACACATTAAAACGAAAGACAATCATTTACTACATAAACATATCAAAATCCAAACATTTTTAGCATGCTGTCTATTTCACTAGTACCGTACAAGCAATTTCCATCGTATGCAGGATATAACATGTGGTTTAGTACGAACAAAGATAAAGTTAGCTATTTCCAATCACAAGTGCATAGTTAAATTACATCTGAGTTANCATGTGGTTTAGTACGAACAAAGATAAAGTTAGCTATTTCCAATCACAAGTGCATAGTTAAATTACATCTGAGTTAACAGTAATATTGAACTTGCAGTGTTAAACACACTAAGCCAAAGATTTATTTCATTGAAGTCCCGTAAACACACTTCAATAACTGTCATTTTTTCATAAGCAAACAATGAATGCAAACTCCATGCATTATGAAGAGCCATATTTGACAGTGATTTAACTTGCTTATCTTATAATTAACCGTAGTTTTAATGATTATGTTTAATGTAGAGGTGTGCGAATATTCAAAAGTTCAAATAGTTGGGAATTGTAATTTATGAATTATTCACATTCGGACTTGAATATCTTTGTAATAATTTACATTCCTGTTTCGAGTGGTTATTTGCTCGACTTTTTTAACCTGTTCATTTGAAGACATTCACTTAAACTTTTCCTTCATATAGATATGGCAGGAATAGGTCGCTAGGCTATTGATTACATTATAAAAAATAAACAGAATGCACAAGTACTAACAGGACGGTACTCGTAGACACACACACACACAAAAGTCATGCAAACACATTTTCCACGCGGATGCACGGTCGCGCAATGTTTCGCTAGCTAGACTAGCTTCACCAGGTGGCGAGCGGTGATACACTGCAGTCTTGTCAGTGGTGGTTGGCACGCGAACCTAGCGGCCAGGAGGAAAACTTGAAATGTATGTGTCTGGATTTGGTGATGTATTGGTGGGCCAGTTCCCAGCGATGCAGTTCTGCGCTATTATTAGGAGGTAGGGCCCTCACCACTATATAAGAGCTGGACCGTTACTAACCAGAGAAACTAGTAATTTTTTTTTAACGAATTTTTGCCATTTCCGGTGGCAGCAAATAAACTATCATTAGATCCCAGCAATGTTATTTACATTGGTATGTAATTTAATACCTAATTCAGAAACATGATAAAAAATGGAATTATTGAGAAAACCATTTACACACATTTACTTTCACTGTAGCATTTATGGAAATATTCCTTCTTTCATATCGTTTGCAGCCGAAGAAATAGACTTGTAACGGTTATGTTACTGTGATTGCGTACTGCCACAACAAAAATGTCTTTGTATTGCTTTTATTCACATACAACATAGTCCCGTATGACAAATGCATAGATTGTTTTTTGGTAATTCTGGGTAAATTATAGCATTGTAGTTCTGCAAACAGATTCAAAAGTATACAATTTCGGTAGACTGAGAAGAGGGCACGTGACAGCGACCAGGCGGGCACGAACACCACCCTCGTGGTGTTTGTCGTAGGCACAGTGCAACACAAAGTAACAACGCTAGTAGTATCACAAGTCAGTTGCAAGCGTTTACAATGAAACATTTGCATTTGCAAAGAGTTTCATTTACTATGATACAACTTACGGTAAACAAAACTCTTGCTACCAACTCGGAAGCGCTGTAGCAATAAATTGCAAACAAGTGCAAACAGTTTGCGGTATGTTAGCAAAAAGCGCTGCAACCGCACAAACAGACCCCCAGCGTTTGCAGAACCTACTACTAATTCAACTGGGAAAATACGCCTAGGCTTCACACTTAGGCTTCACACACCTTACAAACAATGATGGGCAAAGAAAATAAAACTAGATAACCGCAGAAAAAAAAAACTGCAACACCAAGGAAATAGTTTCCTTACCCCACAATGTGGTACTTTTTAAATTCAATATTAGCACAAATAATCTTGTAAAAATTAGATAATGCGCTTCAAGATTTATTATTTGCGTGGGAACAGTTTGTTGTGTGATCAGCAAAATTATATTTATTTCTGTTATACATAACTGAAATGAAATCTTTACTGGTAGCTTTTTGACTTTGGAACAATTCGCAGGTTATTCAAAAATTTTACTACGTATTTGACTCAAAAATATTCAAACATTAAAATTCACTATTCGCACACCCCTAGTTTTGTGCTTCCCTTTATATTAGGTTTAATTCTTTAAAGCAAGGAATCACAATTTCTGGAATTGAGAATTGAGCATGGGATTGACATTGGAACCAAGAAAAATGTTGTGTAGTGACATCACTACACAAAACTGAATCTCTTATTACAATGAACCTGCCAAAAAAAAGTAGGAAATTTCTACCTGCACATAACAACAACAAGCCAAATACAATGCCTCCACTTACTTCTTCCTTAGTAGACAGTTGATGGCGTCTTGGATATTCCCAGTCAAGGGGCTCGTGACTTGTCTTCAAGATTGCCAAGCCACGTAGCTCAATGTCTTCTGCCAATGGAATTTTATTGGCAGATTCACTCAAACTCACCACACGAGATTCATCAATCACTGCAAAAAAAATCACTGTGATTTAACAAAAAGAAAGGTAAATAATCAAGTAAAATTAAGGGAATAAAAAAAGAGGGTGAGACAATTAATGCAAAAGACCCATATTTTATTCTATTTGAACTTCACACCAAGATCACAAAGTGCTTTGAATGGAGTGGAGTGGAGAGATTTGGGCAACTCGTCGCAGCAGTGAGGTCTTGAGAGCAGATGAGGGTGAAACTGGAGATCCCCCGAGAAAACCTGCCGACCAGTGGCATTGTCTGGCACGATTCCCACATGTGAAAAACCAAATCCACGAGGGCCCCCGTCGGGAATCGAACTCGGTTCGCCTAGGTGGAAGGCGAGCAGTCTAACAACTACAGCACCACGGCCTGTTAACAGCTTTTGGATTTTTGACCAGAAGGCTTCAGATTCAAAGTCCTGCATAAAGTGATTAACNAACTACAGCACCACGGCCTGTGAACAGCTTTTGGATTTTTGACCAGAAGGCTTCAGATTCAAAGTCCTGCATAAAGTGATTAACACTCGTGAAAATAAACCAAATACCAGGAACTTTTCTGCAAAAGAAGATTTGTTCTACGNTGAAAAACCAAATCCACGAGGGCCCCCGTCGGGAATCGAACTCGGTTCGCCTAGGTGGAAGGCGAGCAGTCTAACCACTACAGCACCACGGCCTGTTAACAGCTTTTGGATTTTTGACCAGAAGGCCTCAGATCCAAAGTCCTTCTGCATAAAGTGATTAACACTCGTGAAAATAAACCAAATACCAGGAACTTTTCTGCAAAAGAAGATTTGTTCTACGNCTGCATAAAGTGATTAACACTCGTGAAAATAAACCAAATACCAGGAACTTTTCTGCAAAAGAAGATTTGTTCTACGTAGATGCTGAAAAAAGTTATAATTAGCAAAGAACAAAATTTTTTTTGTGTATGCATACTTTAAAATGCACCTCAGTTTTAGTTCCTAAAATGTCCTATTGATACCCCAAGCACAGGGCCAGTGCAACGAGAGTTGGAGAGAGAGAGAGCAGCAAAGATGGCAGAAGGCGGCCGAGCGCTGGGCTGCCCAGGGGCAGGAGAGGTGGAAGTACACCGGGGTGTGATGCTAGTTGCAGCAGCCAGGTAGCATGACAAACCCTAGGCCTCAAGGAGGGGGGCGTGCACAGTGCAACACTCTTCTTGGGAGGGGACCCTAGCTACGGTGAGGCTAGGGTGTGTTAAAGATGTCGCTTGTGGTGCGCCAAGGTAACCGCTTCCTCTCTTGTCACGCTGTAAGGGTAAGAAGCAAGGTCGCGGCCGATCGCCAGACCTCATTAGATGAACTGGAGATCTCCGTGCTGAACACATTTCACACCCAGTTATTAGACATTTGCAACCATTTTAAAAACCCAAATTGTTGCGTAAAATGTAAAGTGCCGAGACCAAAAGATTTTTCGGTCTACGCAATATTTAATAAACAATCAAAGCGGATAATTTTCATTTATAAATGGATTTTGCCAGGATTACTGAAAATTGTCAGTAGATACTGTTTTTTGATACTTAAAGAGGGAGTGCACTGTATGTATACACAATTTACCTGAATAAAAGGACGGGCGTGAAAATTAGACTAACCCCACATTTTTAGTTTGGTGTACAGGAAAAATTTATTACTGTATTTCTACACAAATTATTTGGTCATGTAACTCAGCACATTAACATCATGTTGTCCACTTATTTGGAATGCAGTATGCACTAATGAGTCGTGTTGATGAAATGAGCTGTGATCGCCCCATCAAATAGAATAGTGTCGGTCGAATAACCAAAAATGTTGATTCCGGTTCCGGTGCCGATTCTACAATTTAAATATCGGTTCCAGTATTCGGTTCTATGTATTTTGAATACTTGCCTTTTGCTTGCAACTTTATTAAACCAATGCTGGTAACATTCATTAAATGTTTTATTTAACCTATGGAAGAATTGAACAATAACAAAGTGTGGAGATAAGTTTTAATGTATACAGATAAACGTGTTGTATTAAATTTATTTAAGGTTAGTAAATATGTAAAAAATTATTATTTTTTTACATTAATATGTGGTGATTGTGATATGTTTGGAAAATACTTTAATTAAATAACTCGTGGCCCTCAAAACAAAACATTAAAAGAAGGTCAACAGCTGTCGTGGGCCGGATTTCTTATCTTTTTTTTTGCGCCTTTTACACAGTGACTTGCTGGTTTTTTTGCCTTGCTGGAATGTGACACCTCGGAAAAAAAAGTCTCTTCTTCCTCTCTTACTCACCCCCCCCNGTGGCCTATCAACCAAACAAAGAAGGCTTGGAGGAATGTATCGATCGGCTAGCAGTGTTGTTTACATCCCTAGTGTCCTCACATGAATGGGATGTCATCAGACCTTATACTGACCGTATGACAGTTGAGAACAGAAATAAGATCTTGGCATGTATGACAGTGGCCCGATCGCTTTGGCCGGACCATGGGGCATACAAACCCCACAATTTAGCAGGCATTGGGATTTCCACGGGACAGCATGCCAAGAATGTACCGTGAGTTTGATGACGAGTGTCGCCATTGGCTAGTTTGGTTGGTAATGGTGGATTTACAGGCAATAGTGCAGCAGATGACTCACCAACTCAATGCTGGACTACGATGGCCTGTGAGAAGTCATACCATCCAAAAACATCTCGCTATGGAGTACAGAAGTCACCGTCCTACAATACCTCTGCTCACTGCATATCGCAAGGCTCAATGATTCACATAGACATGGGAAAACTGTCACTGGACCTTCAATACATAGAAAAAGGTCACCTGGACGGATGAGTAGAGGTACACGTTGGTACACTCTGATTGAAGGGTATGTGTGCGATGCCAAGCACAAGAAGTGAAGGATCCCTCGTGTCAGCAGGGTAGTCAGGCCGATTATGTGGGATGAAATGGGTCCCCTGGTACACGTGGCTTCGTCCTTCAACAGCAACCTGCTGGCGGATCATGTGCATCCACATCTGTGCCTACAGCACTATGTAAGAGACCTGTACTTAAAGCAAGACAATGCACTGTCCCACCACTTCCAAATTGTGACAGAGTGATTGGACGAGCACTCCACAAACTTGAGGCTGCTTGCCAAATCGCCAAGGTGAACTGGGTTCAATCCCCGGCCGTGTCCCTCTGGATTTTTGTAACTGGGAATTTTGCAGGACAACGCCACAGGTTGGCCGGTTTTCTTGGGGTTCTCCCATTACCCCCTGCTCTTGCATTCCGACACTGCTCCATTCTCACCTCGTTTCACTCTCATCAGCTCTCACAACCTCGTTGAAAGCCACCCAATCTCTCAACTTCAACTCCAACCCAAGGTCTCCTAACCTCAATCCTATTAATTACATCTGGGATAGTGTCAAGAGAAATTTGGATCATGCTCTGACTAATCTCCGTGTATTGTGGGACGCGCGCACGCTCATACAAAGGATGAAACATTTTCATGCGGATGCGTGATCGTGACGTTTCACTGGCTAGACCAACTTTATCAGGCGGTGAGCTGTAGGACACTGTAGTATGGTGGAAGGGTGCGGTTTGTAGTAAACCTAGCGGCCAGGTGGCAAACTAGGATGTAGCGGGAAAATTGAAGATATTCTTGTATAGCTGACGAGTGTGGTTCGGAGCTGTGATTATCTAATGTTGAGGCCTGGCTGCTGCCCGTATTTTGTTATAAATTGGTGGGCTAGTTTCCAGTGTCTGAGTTCTGAGCTACTGCTTGAAGGTGGTAAGGCTCTCACAACTCTGGTACTGTAGCAGGAATCAAAATCTTTGTTATGTGATGCTGCATGTGCTGCAACTGGTTTGTCTGGCAGGTTATTGATGTGACCAGCTATGGCTTGTTTGGTGTTTACTCTGTAGCCATTCATTCTCTGCCCGAGTGTGTTGGTGGTGAGGACGATGTATTCTGCATTACAGTGTTGGCACTGTAGCTGACAAATAAGATTTTCTGTTCCATAGTTATAGTTGCTTTGGATGGGGTATGCAGCTAGTGAGTATGCCATTGAAAGAAGCTGAGGGTTGGTGGATAGCCCACGAACCACGTTACCCCCCCCCCCCGGATCCTCTGGGGGCGCTAGTTTGGTTGGCATAAATGGTAGGCTGCAGCTTTGGACGAACCAGTTTGTTGCAGAGGTTAGGTGGCCTTTTGAAGACCAATTTGGGTGGTTTGAAGAGCAGGTCTTGTGTTTGTGGTGAGGAAGCCAGAATTTTGTATCCAGAGTGAGGAGAATGGTTCTGAGTTTACTTAGGCCTTCATGATATGGATTCTGTATAAGGTTTGCTGTGTTATGGTCTTTGCTTGAGGAAATATTCTATAGCCAACAGTCCAGATGAGTGAGGGATATTGGTATAGAGATATGTAACAGCCATGGTGACCATGTATGCGTTTCGGGGAATGGGGGCCAGTNTGAGTGAGGGATATTGGTATAGAGATATGTAACAGCCATGGTGACCATGTATGCGTTTCGGGGAATGGGGGCCAGTGTTCAAGGAAGTGGCCAGTGTCCTTGACGTAGGGCGAAAGCTGCTGTACCCAAGGTTGAAGGTGGGCATCTACAATTGCTGAGATCCTCTCAGTGGGGCTGCCAATCCGATACAACGGGACGTCCTGGGAGTGGCCGTTGTTCTTTGTGTACCTTCGGAAGCTGGTATAGAACTCGTGTGGTGGGTTTATATGGAGTGAGCAGTTTAATCAAAGCCTTGGATAGGTCTTGGANTGAGTGAGGGATATTGGTATAGAGATATGTAACAGCCATGGTGACCATGTATGCGTTTCGGGGAATGGGGGCCAGCGTTCAAGGAAGTGGCCAGTGTCCTTGACGTAGGGCGAAAGCTGCTGTACCCAAGGTTGAAGGTGGGCATCTACAATTGCTGAGATCCTCTCAGTGGGGCTGCCAATCCGATACAACGGGACGTCCTGGGAGTGGCCGTTGTTCTTTGTGTACCTTTGGAAGCTGGTATAGAACTCGTGTGGTGGGTTTATATGGAGTGAGCAGTTTAATCAAAGCCTTGGATAGGTCTTGGAGGGATCCTGGGATGGTCGCAGAATCTGGTGGNAGGGACCCTGGGATGGTCGCAGAATCTGGTGGTTGGGTCTTCTTGTATGCATTAGAAAATAAGGAAGTCACTTTCTTTTTACAGCCCTATATTTTTTTCTAATTATACACCACAGTCTGTTAATGTTTTTAAGTGGCTATTACGGCAATGAAACACAAGCCCATTCAAAAATTGTCAAACATAATTTGCTATTAATAGAGCAAAAATCATTTATCTCAAAATTTTTGTCTCCATTACTTGTAGTAAGAATGAGAATAAAACATACTCATACTGTATATTCAGGTAAATATGATAGACTGTAATGGGATAAAACTTTTTACAAGCAGATTCCAAAAATGTTTAAATAATCACAGACAACTATAGTAATAGTTGCTGGTATATACCTTTGCCCAGCACATCCACGTCAATGGCTATCAGGTTCAGCAGGCAGACGACCCGTGACATGAGCGAGCGCAGGGTTTGGCTGCAGGCACGCACAACGTCGGTGTCACCCCTCAGCCAGTCAGAGCACAACTTCAGAGACTGGAGCAACCCCTCCTCCATGAGAAAGCCCACCAGGTCCACCACATCCAGGCGATGGCACGCCTGGCCGTCCAGCACCACATCCTCTGACGTCCCGCTGGCTGTGCTCTCTGCGCTGCAGTCCCCATTCCCCTGAAGAACACCGTTCTGCTGCACGCAGTTCGTCAGCTTGGACTCCCCCTCTTCCTCGTGGATGCCGTTTGTCACCTCCGCACTGGGCTTGTCCTGGTCCTTGGAGATGTCCTGCCCCGTCAGCACCGACTCGTCCGTGTCCTCGTCTTCTTCCTCGGATGATGTATCCACGATCAGTTCTATCCCCTCGCTGATGTCTGAATTCAACTCATCGTCATCAGAATTTGAACTCTCTCCGTATGGAACCTCGCCTATGGACAATACGATGACCGACTGATTAACACTGACCAATGGACATTAGATTTGAGAGGTGTGAATTTCAGAGAGTAACTTTGTGAATAACTAAAAATTCTAAAATACCAAACATTTGGGAACATTAAGAACTACATCCCAAGGAGTTTACAAAAACCATATCCACAATTTAAGGCATTAAATTACGATTCACAAGAGAATGAAGTAATATTTTTTTTACAGTCTGTATATGTATCAAAAGAATTAGACGTAATTTTGTTTCCGGTTTCTAATCAGCATTGATTATGTTGACACTGACAAAAAAATTCAGTGGGAGAAAGTCAAGCTTTATATATGCATTAGATAATATTTGCAAACCAAAACAAAAATTTTTCTCCTATAGAGAGGAGATCAGCACATAAACTACTGCAATAGAAATGAAGTAATATTAGGACTACCCGTGGCAAAGCATGTTACCACTTAAAATATCTCAAATATAAAGCATTTTTAACAGTCCCATACTTTCAATAGTTATGAATGGAACAACGTAAAACTATAGGAAGAATAAACCAAAATAAATTAGCGTGAAAATTTTTTTTTTTAAAAATACTACCAATAAAAACCAGCTGGATTTATGTAGGTCATTGCACAAAAGCTTTACAAAATATAAAATTCAACATGAACAGGAAAAACAGTTTTCAAAAAGTGGCTCCAAGTAACTTGCAAAATGTACAATTTGTACAAGTTTTTACTATCACAGGAAAGTGATACTAAAGCAAAGTGCAGAGAAAACCCATATAGAGTAATCTCCCTCTTTAAGGTGTTTCAGTTTAGGGACTCTCTCACTTCAAATACAAAATTTCTGGCCCCGGAAAAAGTCCTTAACACAGTATTCATCTATCAGTTAAAAGACTTATGGTGGAAGATTGTGTTACTAAACAAATGCTACAGCAATTGCAATCAAAATTAGAAAAAAAAACTGAATACACAAAAAGGGATGCTGACCTTCGCTCAAGTCAGAATCCTCTGAGCTGTTCAACCTCCTGCGTCGTCGTCGGCGTCGCCTCCTGGTACATTCCTTTGTCTTAGGCTTAGGGGTACTTTTCTCTTCCTTGTCGTCAACATCCACTATTGTATCATTGGAATTCTTGTTCTCCACCACAACAGCCTCCACCTTGCCATTTTCTCCATCTTCAATCTCACCATTCACTTCCGGGGTAACAGCTTTCGGAGGGGTTGGCGGTAGTGGCATTATAAACACACACTCTTGAATGTTGCCAATTACCTTCTCAACAAGATAATTAAAGATGGCAGTAAGGAAGGCAATTGCAACTGAAACCTGCTGAGATCCTGAAAAAGAGTACATCATACATCAGCTTGACATGACGTTGTTAACAGCAAGGTCATGAGAGATAAAAAAGACGTTCATACAACCACGAGCAAGGAAGGAAGCAGCCATAACTTACATCAAGTGGACTAGAGAGGTTTAGGTGGCTCTGAACGAGGTCTTTTTAAGAGCCAATGAGGACGAAACAAGGTGGATATGGAGCAGCACCAGAAGGCTAGGGCAGAGAAAATGGGAAATCCCTGAGAAAACCCACCCACCAGCAACATTGTCCAGCACGATTCCCAAATGTGAAAATCCAGGAGTAATTGTGCCAGGAATCAAAACCTGGTTTACCTTGGTGGGAGACGAGTGCAAGTAGCTGCTATGCCAACCGTGGCCCCATAACCATAGTTCCGAACAATCTCAGCACTCGATTGCAGTGATTTAGGAAAAACCACGGAGAACTAAAATGAGGAATCATGCCCAACAGGTGAATGCAGGTATGGTGAAATCGCTTCTCGCAATGGGTGCAATATATAATGTGTTGCCACGTTCCACGACAGGTGGCAACATGACATCTCTCGGTCAATGGGTAGTCCTCCCGTCCCATGGTCAAGTAGTTTTTGCCTTGCACAGATAGGTTTCAGCCGTTCTCTGGGTTTATTATTGAGTACCAGTGGGTGTTTACGACTCCCAGAAGTGTCTGGGGCGGCTGGCTGGTTCTCTCTGCTCCTTCTCAACGTCACCATGGACTCGCTCTTTCTTTGTTTTCTGAACAAGACTGACGTAACGCCTTATGTTGGGCGCCACAATAAACCCTTCCCCTCTCTTTGATGTGTGATGGCTGGCACGTCATCTAGTCTACGGAGGTTTTTGAGCGAGTTCAACCGAACCACCCTGGGTGTCTTACGGGCTGGTTACTGTGGGTTTGTCCTGGCTCTTAAGGAGGTGTAGAGAGCCGGGCTGGTCGGGGAGCGGCAAGCTAGGTAGGCGCCTAAGTTGGCGGAGTTGGCAGTGGATGCTGGATTACTACCTGCAGGCTGGCGCTGAGGCTGTCCGTTGGCAGGTTGCTGTGGGTGACTCTCCGGACCCTGTCCAGCGGCAGTTGGTGTGCAGCTGAACGATGAACGGTGCTGGCGAGACCCAGGTCCACGGGCAGTCCTAGCCGGAGGCGGACGACGACTGGATGATGTGTCCCGCCAGTCTTTTGGGGTGGTTCAAATAAATGGCATGGGAGGACTGAGGGGTAAGGTCCCTGCAGTTGAAGGACGGCTTGTGCCTGTCCCTGAGCTAAGGAAAGGCTGAAGGCAGACTGTGATGGGTTACTTGGCAATTGGTTGGCTGTAGAAGCTGTAGATACCTTCTTATCGGCCCACTTTGTCCCTCCTTGTCGGGTGAATGGCATGGGGTTAGGTGCTACCTCACTGCAGCACGCAAGGGGCAGGTAACAGAATTCCCTAGCTACAGTTCCTAGATGCAATAACATCGCTCCGCATCAGTTCTAGTGCTCCAACCGGCAAATCTCACGTGGTGGATGGAGTGGGTTAGCTGACTCTGGCGGACCAGTTGATTTCTCGTGGAGTGTACCGTACGTATGCGCCAAGTACCTTTGCGCACGGGGCCCACAGTATGGGTGGCTAGCGAATCGTGTGGTGTTTTGCAACCTAAAAGTACTGCCCAGTTAAGGGAGCCTACAGTCATACTCTGTTGTTGGAAACTGTTTGGCAAGACGCGGTCACCGGCCTCTCCCTTGTGGGACAGCGTCTACAGGGCAGTTGAGAGGTACAATTCACCCTTGGAATTATAACGTAGTGCGTAGGCTTGAACGTATTTATTCTGAGGTGACCCGCAGTAACGTCTAAGCTTTCGTGATTACCAAGCAACCGGCGGAAGTTACGTCAATAACAGGTGAAGGGGACCTGTTAAGCAAAGAGCAAGTCTAAAAGCAGTCTCAAACCCTACTGTCATCTAGTGTGGTCCTGAAGGGACGGGGTAAGCACTTCCAAGTGGAGTGGTATCGGGGGTTGAAGCAAGCTTCACTGGTAGAACTTCTGGTTGAGGCAGACAGCCCTAGCACAGCAGTGGCAGGGCGAGTGAGTTGTTGGGTTGCCAAAGTAGAGGAAGCCAATGCAATAATTCTACATCAACTGGCGTTCTGGGGGCTCGTCTGGCCCTAAATACTGAATGGAGGCTTCCTTTGGTTTCCTTCTGGCTGTGTTAGAAGCGAGATAGCTCTGTGATTGAGGATGGTATCTGATGCTCGCTTAGGGGCAGACAGACTTCGTTCGGGTGGCTAGGCAGGGCCGCGTGATTGACGCGCGTATTTGGTGTCACTGACAACGNGGGTAGCAATCATCTTCTGGGTTAAGCTGTCTCTGGTTCGATCTCCGGTGTGGGTGCAGTGGCTTCCCACGTGCTGAATTGAAGTCGTAGATTCATACTAGGTACATTTACAGCTATGCACCATGCATCATAGTTATTATAGTTGCCTTGGGATGGGGTATGCACGGCTAGTGAGGCTGCTATTGGAAGAAGTTGAGGGTTCGTGGACAGCACACGAGCCACAACATAGACTGTGGACAGGGGTGGGATCCTCTGGCGGCAATAGTTTGGTTGACATTTGTGGTGGGCTGCAGCTTCCGATGAATCAGTTTGTTGCGGAGGTTAGGTGGAATTTTGAAAAATTATTTGGGCGGTTTGGAGAGCAGACGTAATGATACTGTTGGCTGACAAAGGCACAACTGCAGTACTTCTCAACAAAACCGAATACCTTCTGTAAGCAGAGAAGCAACTCAAGGTCACATCTACCTACAAACGTTCACCTAGGTGGGAGGTGAGTAGTCTGACAAATACACTACCATGGCCCCATCTTTTTCAGAAAACATCCGCCTGTTAAAATAACTTTATATTCAATTTAAAAAATCTGTCATTTTCACTCTAGGGACAGTTAAACATATACTGCGTGCCAAACATGGCAAATTTTGACTATAGGGGTCGGCGTATGTTAACATTTCTATGAAATTTCCTAAAATATCTATAGCGACCGACCTGTCATGATCTCATTTCTGGGAAAAGTNCTGTGCCAAAAATGGCAAATTTTGACTATAGGGGTTGGTATGTTAACATTTCTATGAAATTTCCTAAAATATCTATAGCGACCGACCTGTCATGATCTCATTTCTGGGAAAAGTGAGGGGTCATTTCAGTAATGTTCTACTGTTAATGTAACTAGGATAGCATAAGTGTATTTAGATATAACAAAAAAAAATTGCACTATAATACCAACTAATTTCTAAAACAGTTTGACAAAAAAAAAATACCCTTGCAATGTGTTTGCGACAAAGAGAGCAAGCTCACCTCCTGTTTGAAGCCTGGAAATACACATTAACATCATAACAACCATCTTGAACAACATGTGCTCGCTGATGTGGTCTGGGGCAAGATCCTGGGACTCGCTGCAAGTTTTTGTGTGTTCCAACAACTCCTCCTCGTCCTTCAGGTCCGAGTCGCAAGGTGCCAACTTCACGTACGACAGGCAGTGCTGCAGGTCTCGCATCGTTTGGTGGCACAACTGCAAATATTGGGAGGGAAAGAGGGAGGTAGTTGATAAGGCAAGATACAACACACACTAAACACTGTAATGATTCAGAATGTTCGTTTATTTTACGCTTTACATGTTTCGAAGTATTTTCCCATGTTTTGAAGGGTAATGTAAATATTTATGCATTTGAATATGAAAATATTGTTTGTTTACATTTTTTTTCTAAGTTTTATCACCATTTCCAGTCTCATGGTTTGACGAGACGTTAAGTTTGTAAAAGTAACTCTTATTTGTTTACAAAAACAAATAAGTGAAAAGTGGACACAATATGTTTAAAAACTGTTAGGACAAGAAAGAAGAGTTTTTTGCATGGAAGAAAAGAACAAACAGCAAGATGGTGGAAAGAGGAACTTTGCGATCTAATGAATATTTTAATAATGATTAACGTAATAAATTTTTATACACTTGTTTATACTTGTCTGCCATCTGATTTTGCATTTGAAATTTTTTAACTCTGCAATTGATTCAAAAGTGAACAAATTGATAAAAACACTTAACATTCCCAGATGTAACAAACCTTGCTGTGAACACTTTACACACGAGTGGATAAGTGAATAATTTAACCATGAACGTAATATTTTGGTAATTCACTTTAAAACACTTCTTGAAGTGATTACCAGAGAGTGAAGTGACGAGCATAGCTTGGAGACACCCAACTAGCAGGGGTAGACTTAAATGGACGCCTTTGACGAGCTGAGTTGCGAATGGGTTTTAGCCCAGTTGTGGAAAAGACTTTTCCAAACTAAACCACTCAGTCTTCATCTTCAAACTCCCGGCGATGTTGATTGCAGTGTGGTGATCTCGGATGAGGTGGATTTAGCCGCCTAATTACCACCTTTTCCACCGACCGACACTGTTAGACGAGTCCGTACAGCGCACACCAAACCAGTAACAACAAAAGGTTTCGAATTTCCGGGCAGCATCACGTGCTGGAGATGCGCAGCAGACGACAGGAGCAGTTGCGCAAGAGCACGTGTGAAATAGCCAGGAAGCGCGAATGAAGAGACTCACATTTCAAACAAACAAGACACTTCAAAATGAAATGTGGAATGACTATGGATGGAAAGTGTTCTATGTTATTTTGAAAGGGATATTGTGTGTCTAATGAAGTGTTCATGTGTGAGTAATTTTATGATCATTTGAAAGAGTAAGAGAAGCTATTTCAGTGTCTATTTTTATTTGATGCATGTTCAGTATGTATGTTACGTATTTATGAATGTTCAACATCTTCTAGATTGACAGATGAAACGTCCACTTGCCTGACTACATTCAATTGCACATTCCAAGGAGAGGGCAAGAATCTGTAATGATTCAGAATGTTTGTTTATTTTACGCTTTGTGTGTTTTCCCATGTTTTGAAGTGAAATGTAAATATTTAAGGGTTTTAGTATGAAAGTATAGTTTGTTTACATTTTTTCTATGTTTTGCAGCCATTTTCAACATCATGGTTCCACAGCCGTTAAGTTAAGTGAGATGCTGTGGTAAAAGTATACATTGTTTGCTTGCAAACAAAGAAGTGAAAATTGGACACAATATGTTTAAAAACAGTTTATTTTATAGGAAAAGTTGTTTGAATATGTCTGTCTGTCTGTTATTTAGAAGAGTATTTCTTAGAGTTACGAGTGCCAGAGATGAGTGCATGTGTGGCGTCGAGGACACGCGCCATGTAAACCAAAACACTGTTTACGTCAGCAGCTACCGTATGATCTTGACAGGTAAACGTCATTGATGTATTAGCGTTATCCACATCTAAAGACAGCTCCAGGGCGAGTGCTGGCTGTGACTGGGTGTGTTTTAGCAGGTCCAGTTTCCTGCTCATCCAAGATGCTGCTCAAAACGATAATCTTATTTTCTGACGTAAAGTGTATTAAAATGTAAAATATTGTTATGAAACATGTTTTAAAGTAATATACAGCAGAGCGCAGGTGAAGAAGAGGCCCAATATTTGCTGGATTATAATAATATGAGGAGATATAAGCCTAGTACAACTTTAATTTTTGTAAATAATACCCGAGGGAAGGTATACCTGGTAAAACTATAACTACTTTTACCTGGAACACTTTTAAAGACTTTTGAACATCCTGTCTCAGTGACATGTTTTTAATCTGTTTGAACAGTCATTCAACATAATTATGTAATTAAATTTCATGTCAGAATCCGGGAGAACTTTCTGCCTATTAGAGTACCGTGAGATAAGAGTTTCATACTCACTGGCTGGTGCTCATACCGCAGAAAATTAAAATTATTAATATTTATTATGTGGATTGAACAGAGTTTATGTTTGTTAAATGGGAATTTAGTTGCGTTACATGTACTTGGCCCACAAAGGGAATTTAAATATTTGCAAGAGTGTGTTTAATGTGGAACAATTTAACTTTCATAAAATTTTACAACATTAAAACTGAAGAATGAGATATTTTTAGTGTTTTCCTTGCAAATGGTAGAAGACAAGTACCCTACAACACCCTAGGTTCTGCTGACAATTTTCTTTCTCGTTTAACCAAATACTATGTTCTCCGCAAGTGCCAGTGATATGTTTTGTTTGTGGAGGTTGACTAGAGAGGAAGAATTTTTATTGACGCGTGAGAGGGAATCATGCGTCATTTCACACTTTGTACACTACAGTTTATTTTGTGAGTATTTGCAAAAACTCCTTCACATATCACACCAACACACTTATTATTTATTTATTCCCAGTGTCTCCAACGCAAGTTGTGTATGCCTCTGCCCCCTCCACACAAACACAAATAAAAATATAAAATTAACTGAAAATTATTTTTAAACATAACTTCAGAAAAAAACATTACAAAAGTACTCACGAGGCAGTACTCGTGGATACACACACACACACACACACACATACAAAAGTTGGACTAACACATCTTCAATGTAACTTATCTGTGTGTGTCTATGCAGCGAGTACCGCCTCGTGAGTAGTTGTTTATTCTGTTTCCTTTTAATAATGTAATTAGTAGCCTAGCGGCCTATTGCCACCATAATAAACCCCAAAAACATTGACAATTAAGAGAATTCACAAACGATTCTAAAAAAATTACTAAACTTAGCAAATATCAGCCACCTAAAGCTACAAACTTATTTATCCAGTATAGAATACTAGCACTTATACTCAAGATTTGACTTGGGTGTATTTTAAAACTTTCTCTCTAGCATGCATTTCAGTAATGACATGCCTCCTCAGATGTGTTTGCTTACTACAGAGTATGTGAAAAGTGTAATAGACTGTTCACAGTAAGAAGAAGGGGAAAAAAAACCTGTCTGTTCCAGGTTCAATTCCCGGCAGGGTCACTCCTGGATTTTTGCATGTGGAAGTCATGCCGGACGATGGAGCAGGTTTGCAGGTTTTCTCAGGGATCTCCAGTTTCCTCTACCCTTGCAACCTATCGACCTCGGTTCACTTCCATCGGGTCCCTAGACCTTAGTAAGGGGCCTGCCTACCTAGTGTTTGAATTGCTATGCAGCCTGTTTGAAAAACGTGTTTCTTGACAAAACTATTAAAAACATCCCCAATAGGTTCACTGGTGAAAATAAAACATACCTCAATGACTGAATGGTACTTCCAAGATATCATGCATTAGGTATATAAATGCCATCTTGCAGTCCTCCAATATCTCCAGAAACTGCTTTTTCAGACTGCCGCATCTCAAAACATACTACCCGCCCACAAACGAAACTATGATAGAGCCTGATTTGAACTTTGCTACAGTCTTTCCACCAATAAAATGGCAAGGTCACCAATTAACGTTTGGTACGTATAAGCAGCATGATAAGAGAACATTGCACGCCAGCTCAGAGTCTTACGCTTAGCAGCATTGGTGCAGGTGACAGAGTCACTTATCGCACCAATAGCTCCAGGTAAGCGAACATCTTGGGAGCCAGCCGAACATCTCCACCACACACCTGTTGCACGTCGGCGCTGGGGGGCTTGCTGAAAAACCAGAGGTCCTGCAGCAGCAGAAACTGAGCGACAAGCAGGCGGATGTGGTCCCGCTGCGGCGGCAGCTTGCCCTCGTCCCATTGACTCTGCTGGTGCAGCCACTGCGAGTTCTTCTCCATCAGCCGCTTCAGGTTGCCCTCCGCCCCCTCGAACGACTGCAGGCACAGCAGGCTGCAAACAACACATTCTGCGCTCGTAAAAAACTGCACACGTGAACGCGCGCCACACAGTTCCCAGCAACTGCACGTCATTTCGACAGCAGTGCACTTACTCCCTATGCAGACAACCATGGGTCCACTACGAGCACACAATCTCACGTAGGAATATTTGTTTACTCTTAACCCACACCCAAATCAACATAGAGGGGACTTGATAGCCATTGTCTTGAATTTAGAGATGAGCACAACCTTAGGTGCAGTCATTGTTTTGTGATTCAACACAGCGTTTTGGCATCTTAACAGTACAATTAAGAATGTTCAGGAAGTATTATTTATGATGTGCCGTGCCAAAAATTCCCAACACAAATTTTCAAACCGAACATAGGCAAGAAAATGAATGAATTCAAAATTTTACATGGTGTTCAACAATAATACTATTCATTATCTTTATTATAATGCATACGAAATATAGGTATTTGCAATATTGCTTAGTAAGTACAGTAATTAATATCCTAGTACAAAGACACTTAGTATATTAGAACACTTTCATGCAAGAAACACTAGGTACACCTATTAAAAAAAAAATTAATAAATTATAATAAAAAAAGTTACTCATATTATGTTGGCAGCAAATAGGGCAGGAAAAATTGTGAACAGCAAAGAAAACTAAAATAATAAAGTGGGGAAAAAAAAAAAATTAATTTAAAAAAATGAAGTTCAACTGTATGTCATTTAAATACCTGTCACAAGTCATACATGGATGTAGCACTCATTTAACACAATGCTACCTTCAACATTACACACGAAACTGCATGTCCTTGGTATACTTTGTACTGAGATTCTATTGTATTTATTCATAGTAATGATGGGTTGGTTACATTATTTTTTCCAGTTCTCAGTTTGGTAGCAATTCTAAAATTTGTTCTCCATTATTTTTCCTGTCTTCTTACTGATATAAGNTTTTTCCAGTTCTCAGTTTGGTAGCAATTCTAAAATTTGTTCTCCATTATTTTTCCTGTCTTCTTACTGATATAAGCATAAATGTCAGATATTTCGTAACAGCTTCAGGTAAAAGATTCTTTATGCAGTAACACAGAGGAACCTCTTCTATCCACAGAATTTCAGGAGACTGACAACAATTCTATAGATGCAGACANTTATGCAGTAACACAGAGGAACCTCTTCTATCCACAGAATTTCAGGAGACTGACAACAATTCTATAGATGCAGACATTCTGTAGATGTGGACTAGACACATTGGTCAACCAAACCTCAATATCAATAAACCTTATGCTGTACACACTCATAGGCTTATGTTAGGTATTTGTCAAGTTTAACTACAAGAAAACAATGCAAATGGGAATATTAAAGAAAACCTCCATAACACAGTAGAACCCTGATATAAAGTTCTCAAGAAAACCAAGAAGTGTCGACCTTACATGTAAAAAAAAAACACACAAATAAACAATCCACTAATTTTTTTCCGGTACTCGCACTCAAAACTTAATAAAAACAGTATTTAAACACCTCTATTCAAACCACATGCACAGGAAATAGCTGCCGACGTAGCAGAAGTATTATCCAAAGAGGAACTAACAACAGTTGCGGTTACGAGCTAAGAAATAAAAATGTCTTAAATATTGTGATTGATGAAGTGCAGTGAATAGGGTTTCCTTAATTTCGCGTTTCTTTTTTGTTAACTTTCCGGGCATATTTATTAGTTACATTTATACATATATGCATTCACAATTTTCGTGACAAAATATTCGAGTGAAAAACTTGCAAGTGTTAGTGGCGATGTCGCATCGCAAATAGATATCTCAAAAATATGGCACCGCTGTTGCTGGTCATTACCAACATGTCTGCCGCCGTAAACATTGCAATTGCTTGCTGAACGTCTAATAAAACTTCTACAGTACATATTTCACACACACACACACACACACACACACACATATAGTATTTTCATAATTATCAGTTATTTTTTGTATTTTGTGCTCTNATATGGCACCGCTGTTGCTGGTCATTACCAACATGTCTGCCGCCGTAAACATTGCAATTGCTTGCTGAACGTCTAATAAAACTTCTACAGTACATATTTCACACACACACACACACACACACACACACATATAGTATTTTCATAATTATCAGTTATTTTTTGTATTTTGTGCTCTCTAAATACACTATGTGTAGTCTCAGACGTGTATAGTTATTATTTATTAACTTTTGTTACAAAGTATGAGCTAAGAGTAGCATTGTGACGCAATCAACAAATGTCTATTTTGGAAGTGGTAAATTACATAAATAGGACTAAACGCAGAGCAGTCAGACGTAAGCAAAAAACAATGTGTCGAAAATTTATTTTATTTGTCATATATAATATGTGTACATAACGTACTGTATACCATATTTGCATGTCATGGCGAGTACAGTTTCGCATGTCTGGAAAATTCATTATTCCTGTGTCAATATTGAATAACTAAAATTTAGCAGGAATTAATTTTTGGCGAACAGTTTACCTATAAAAAGACGTTATTAAATAATATCTTTTTCCAACATTTCGCCAACCAGTACAACATAGTAGGTGCGTTGCACCATTTATATTTGAAGATACTTTTTTTGTTAATACTTTGTTGTTTAATGATTGGAGCATGTAATTTTTGGCAATTCTACAGAAATTTTTGTTTGATCAATGGGATAAAAATTAAGTTTTGAAGTTAGCAAAATCTGACTTTTTTTTAGCATTATTTACATCGGAATTTTGTTGGTACAACATAAGATTTTCTGTGGACATGGACTTTCGATCCATCAGTGATCAATGGATAGTGTTTCCAATGTACAACACTAAAGTAAATCGGCAACACAAGGTAGTAAGTAGGTTGTTTGGTTTTGATATTATAGACCTTCAAAGTTGGGGTATTCTTTTATACTCACCCTGTATTTACTTATTAAAGAGCATCACACGCCAATTTATTTACTAGGCCTATGCACAAATAACTTAAAATTAGGGATGGCTCGAATAACAAAAAATACAGATTCCGGTTCCGGTGCCGATTCTATGATTTAAATATCGGTTCCAGTATTCGGTTCTATGTATTTTGAATTACTTGCCTTTGGCTTGCAACTTTATTAAACCAATGCAGGTAAAATTCATTAAATGTTTTATTTAACCTATGGAAGAATTGAACTATAACAAAGTGTGGAGAAAAGTTTTAATGTATACAGATAAACTTGAATTAAATTTATTTAAGGTTAGTAAATATGTAAAAAATTATTCTTTTGTTACATTGATATGTGGTGATTGTGATATGTTTGGAAAATACTTTAAATAACTCGTGGCCCTAAAACCAAACATTATGGCGTGCTGTACAATAAAGGTAACCTACAAAGGTTTGTTAAAAGAACATCAACAGCTGTGGTGGGCGGCCTGATTCCTTATCTTTTTTTTTGATTCTTTTATGGTAACTAGCCATCCTTTTTTTTTGCGTCTTTTATGCAGTGCCCCACTGTTTTTTTTGCAGTGCTGGAATGTGACACCTCTAAAAAACCATCTCTTCTTCCTCTTTTACTCCCAGCGCGTGAACATCCTGCCAAACAAAGAAGGCTGTATCGATCGGATAGCAGTGTTGTTTTGTTGTTTAC
>NQII01008751.1:51512-64158 GCA_002778355.1 Clitarchus hookeri
GGGGGGGGGAGGGGAGAAATATATATAGATCATTATGAGAATGAAAAACTGAAGTCACAAAGATTTATAAAAAAAAATAAATAAAAAAAAAAAATAAAAAAATAAAAAAAAGAATTGAGAAATACAAGAAGTAACATATGTTAACATAAAAGATACAATAAAATGAAGAAAGAATTGACACCAAACAGTAAAGTTAAAGAAATGACTAAACATTGTGCAGTTGCATCTGAAGTATAAAAGCGACTTCTGTTCGGTGAAGTACTTTTCCACCAACTGAAAAATAATTTTTAAGCAGTTGAAAGGAGAAAAGTCAAAGAAAGTTTTCGCAAAAATATTTTCAGGCCAGATCTTATAAAAGTTCCACCAGATAATAATGTGTAAAGAATTTCTGCCACACCATGTTTTCCGTAACAACAAACGCAAAAACCCACTGAGACTTAGCTATGAATCACGTAAAGTAAAAAGATGCGTATATGTGATTAGGCAGTCTGTGACGGAAATTCTTGAGGATGATGCAAACAGTCCGCTTTGTACTCGAAAGACAGATATAACTTCTAAACTAAAAAGTGTGGAAAGAAAACAGAAGCGCTATGAAAGTCTTGTATGATAGATATTGTTGCCAGACGGGAAGACAGTTGAATTCATTCAAAATAAGTTACACCACCTTTTGTCGGCTCCGACCGTTTTAGATCGCCTCACAGAAAATAACTGCCCGAGACACTTGTTTAGGTATAAAGAATGAAAACTTTAGACTCATGATAGAAAAGTTACATAAGATTAATCCCATTGAACAAAAAACCCCTGACAAAGTAGTGANTCGAAATATACCACTTTCTGGAGTTTTTTTTCTTATTTTCAGAAAAGCCCCTAAACTAGAAAATTACCGAAAACTTTAGACTCATGATAGAAAAGTTACATAAGATTAATCCCATTGAACAAAAAACCCCTGACAAAGTAGTGANGAAAACTTTAGACTCATGATAGAAAAGTTACATAAGATTAATCCCATTGAACAAAAAACCCCTGACAAAGTAGTGAAAAGACAGTCGCAGTAAATTAGAGGACCATCTGCTTCGGAAATGCAATGCATGTGTTCACAACAGCATCACGTATCTCAAATTCAATTCAGAAGACGAGACATTCTATTATAAATGGACCACCAAGAAAGAAGAAAGGTTAAGTGCAAGAAGTNCAAATTCAATTCAGAAGACGAGACATTCTATTATAAATGGACCACCAAGAAAGAAGAAAGGTTAAGTGCAAGAAGTGGTAAGCTTAGAACCGTGTATAGAACGGTGAAAGAAAAGCTGTTTTGCACAGTTGGTGAACTTGTTGATGAAGTGGAAAGAGCACGTGTGAGATATCTTAGCCACATAATGAACATCAACCTTCAATACATTACCACGAGAGAAAATAAGTTGTGAATGTCTGATGAAGAGATGCTATTGTAGATGGACTTTTCTGAGAATTATTCTTGCAAGAACGCAGCAGAAGATCAGTCCGTCAACTTTGGAGCAACAAAACAGCAAGTAACAGTACTTACTGGTGTGATGTACAACAAAAATTACAAACAATCATTCTGTTCCATTTCTGATTCCCTACTACACGATGCTAGCGCAATTCTTGCGTATATTATTCCAGTCATCACAAAGTTTTCAGAACAGTTTCCTAAAACTAACACAATCCATTTTTTAACGGACAGGCCAAGCACGCAATACAGAAACAAATCAATGTTCACAATAAGGGAAAATGCATTCCTGAGTTGTTTCCTAATATAACATCTTTATCGTGGAACTACAGTGAATAAGGCCACGGCAAAGGGGCACTAGATGGCGTTGGGTGCGGTAAGCAAGCGTACTGCAGATTGTTTGGTGAGTGAAAACAAGGATGTTGACAACTTTGGAACGTTTCTAAGCATAATTCATGAAAACATCAGGAGAGTGGAATTTTTTTACAGTACACCGGTGTGACATTGAACAAGCAGTGCTGCAGGGAGACGTTCAAAGTTCATCAGGTAGCATGGAAGAGAGACAGATGTGAACTGGTGTTTAACTCGTTGAGCTGTTTCACATGCATGCCTGGAGAATGTTGTAGACACTACCCGGTCACGGAAATGACAGTTCTTACTCAATCTTCACTGAAAGTTGAGACAAAGGGTTCCAATGATGAGAATGATTTCAGAACAAGTCACAAAAGTAACCTCAGTCTGACTATTTTACTTAAATTATTAAATACTAGCATGTGATAGTAATTTTGTTGGCGAACCTATTAAATATGGTCTTTTATATTTCAGAAACTGATATCAGCATAAGAGACTGGATCGAGGTGAGATATGATAGCAACACGTATTATCGTGGTGCGGTTCTTTCCGAAACACAATCTGCAGTGGAAGTCTGCGTCATGATTCCAGCAAATCCTTCTCGNCGAAACACAATCTGCAGTGGAAGTCTGTGTCATGATTCCAGCAAATCCTTCTGGAACGCTCTTCAAACGGCCATCACACCCTGATGTCATTTTTTTATTTTTACAAGAATGTTGTAAAAATTTTTTTGAAACCAAAACCATGCCACGAGAGGGCTTCAAATTTTAAATTTATAGATGTGTTCCTTATGTTAACAAAATGAAATAATTGTTAAAATGCAGAGTAGTGCTACAGTAATTATTAAGTTTAGTGACTTTTCTGAACGAAACGTCCTAGAGCAACAAATGTTGCATTAATGGGTTCTGCACAGCTTACCTTTTTAGTATTTATGAGGGCGTAACGTTGAAATAAGTAGAACATATTAAAACAAATTGTGAAATGTACGAGCAGTTCGGCCTGTCTGTTTACGTCAATCGCCATTATTAAAGGCAGCGCATTGCTGATCCCATGCTACCCAGCGGCCACGGATGTCATTACGGGTAGTGCATCAGTATGCCGGTGTCTGGCAACTAGTGCGGTTCGCGGTGAATAAGGTGTTGGTGCGTTCAATTGCGTCGTTCGAATCCTGCCGTGGGAAGGCTTGTGATTGAAGAATGGAGGGTGCTAGTACAAGTGCTTCTGTGCGTGAGAGTCGCCTATGTGGAGGGTGTTGCCTGGACGTTTTCGAATTTGCAGAATTAACGATGTTTTGGTCACTTTTGTTTGACTTTTTGGTAGATCACGGGGTCAAGTGAAATAAGGTGCAACAAATGCATGACGGTAATCAAACTGGCTGAGGACAGCGATTACTGTCGCTGTCAATGGTCTGTTAGAACCCGTGTCAGTAAAAAATACAAGAAGGTGCTTTGCAAATTTAGAAAATAATTACGGCATATGACACATGGTTTGGAAAGAGTCATTTATCAGTTCAGATTATTTGCAAGATTACGCATTTGTATTTAACTATTCCACGTCCTCGCACCAAAGACATTATTTGTATGTGTCACGTTTGTTTGCCAACCGTCAAGGATTGATTGTCCTTTTGGCACGAGGTGATGGTTGAATGGTGTAAGCGTGAGACAGGGTGTAAAATAGGAGGGGTGGGTTCATTCGTGAAAATAGATGAAGCTAAATTTGGTAAATGTAAGTATAATAGGGGTCGAAACGTCCAGGGTAAGTGGGTTTTCGGCGGGACCAAGAGACGTACAAATAGTACATTTCTTGTTCCTGTCATTGACCAAACTAGCAGAACACTCCTCAACGTGATCACGCAATACATGGAGCCTGGAACGACAATGAGACTGTTGGTGTGCATATAATTGTCTTTCAGAGCGTGACTATGTGCATCTTCGGGTGAATCATAGCATGAATTTCGTCGATTCTGCTACAGAAGCGAATACCCAAAGAATAGAGTGTGTGTGGCATGATGTGAGGCACGGTCTTCCTCCGTATGCTAGAACGCCGCATTTCGTGGGGTACTTGGCGGAGTTTATGTTTCGTCGCCGGTGCCCCGACGAACGCGAGCGTCTTCATAATTTCTTACTTGCCGTAGGACAACTTTATCCACCGCCTACCTACGCGAGTACATTTACAATTGTAACCTAGTGTAATGAAAAATTACCTAGAGTATTATCTTTACTGTAAATAAAATGGTCCCGGTAAATGGTATATTTCCATTCTACTAATTATGCACAACACGTAACGTATACTTAAATGTAACTTATACTTAACCAGAATAGCAGCTTTTCTGTGAAAGAAAACCTCCCGGAGAATGGTATATTTCGACTCTACCAAATACACAGAACATGAATATGTTAGAAATATTAACATGTGATTGATACTGTAATATGTGCACACCCAACATAACTATACCTAACCCCACGATGGATGAATCACTTCTTTCAATTCTAAACTAACCTAGTATTGTTGGGTAGANAACATAACTATACCTAACCCCACGATGGATGAATCACTTCTTTCAATTCTAAACTAACCTAGTATTGTTGGGTAGGTAACAATCCTAAAATCCTAGGTTAGTTTAAAAAATGTTAAATAGTGACTCACCCATCGTGGGGTTAGATTTAGATAGGTTAGGTGGGCACATATCACATTATTAATTACATGTTAATATTAGTTAATGTAATTTAAAATTAACACATAACATTAACTTAACATGTAACGTAAACTTAACGCGTTACTTAACAAGTAACTAAACATGCTATTTTAGTTATATTACGTAATGCAAACAAAGTTTTTTCGGACGTTTTTATCCCACAATTTCCCTCCCCACTATCAAATTTGGTCTTTATGTTAGTCGGACATTAATGCCCCTAGTATATTTGTGTTCTGCATCATTAGTAGAGTGGAAATATACCATTTTCCGGCTTTTTCTTTTACAGAACAGTCACAAATTTTAATAATTACCCCAATAATAAAAAAAAAGTGAAAAATACATTGTCTAACCTGCTTATACACAAGAATTACTTGTCGATAAAGCACGGTAAGTCTGAGTTTTTATTTGATAAAGTCTCTGAACTTCTAAGCAGATGAGAGTGCAAAGTGAGATGTTTGAAGGATTATACCAACAAATTCACTGCCCAATCAATAACTTGTGAATAAGNTTGAATAAGTGTGGAAAGTACTTTTAACCTATTATGTTTAGTTTTTATTTTATAAGCATCTCAACACTTAACTTGTGAGCAGTTTAGTGTGGGTAATTGTTCAGAGTAGCGGCTTTTCTGTAAATTTTTTTTTAGAAAAACCCGGAAAGTGGTATATTTCCACTCTACTAATTACGCAAAACACTAATATAATAGGGGCATTGACGTATGACTAATTTCGTAATATGTGCTCACCTAACCCCATGATCAGTGAATCATTATTTTACATTTTTAATCTAACCTAGGATTGTAATCTAACCTAAGATTGTAGTGGTTTTCTAACATAGGATTGTTGGGTTTTAATCTAACCTATGATTGTAGGGTGTTACTCTAACCTATGATTGTAGGGTGTTAATCAAACCTAGGAACAGTAAAACACACCGGAAGTATATGAATTTAACTCACCTAGGTAGGCGGCGGATAGAATTCAACTGTTGTGCACCTTACCTCCCTTGACAAAACACCACGAACTACTAAAACGTTCAAAAGACCCTCCATATAAACCGAAAATTATGCACAGAAACACTAGTTCTTGCACCCTCCATTTTTTAAATTGCAAACCTTGGCACGGTCGGATTCCGACGTACGCAACACACACACCACTTGCCACGAACTGCACTGTCTCGCTTATAAACTGCAATTGACCTTTAGTGACGTCTACATCCATAGCCAATAAGGTGATGGCACGATGAACATTTGTTCACGTTACTAAAGCATTACTTCACCAAACATCATGGCGTCCGACGTAAACATAACGGACGAACTGCTTGTACTTTTAACTATTTTATTTAATACGTTCTATTTATTTTAACATTACGCCCTCCTGAATATTAACAAGGCAAGCTGTGCAGAACCCATTTATGCTATTTTTGTGGGTCTAGGACGCTTCCCTCAGAAAAGCCCCTACTCTGAACAATTACCACCTTGCTTAATACATTATACCCATTCAGGTACAATATTAACATTTTTTGATGTGTATATCATACTAGAGCGGAGTATCATTATGATAGACAAAATTTTGAAAATAGTATAAAAACGTACAGCGCTGTTAAAAATTATGCTCATAATACATAAAATGGGACTTAGTACCGACTCACGCCACTTTTAAACTTCAGAAGTAGGTACTGTATAATAAGTAAATGTCAACACTACATTACACAATTTATAACCAAATATGAACTAGCAACAAGTTTATAATGTTGGAAATTAGGGGGAAAAATTTTTCAGTTCTGCATTCCAAGCAATAATGTGAAGTCCAAAATTTTACCTTCCTTGTTTGGTCTTATCATTATGAATGTATTAAGAGTATTTAATTTCAGTGTTTTTTTTAAAATACTTACCACTTTCACAATCAATTTTATTATGGTTACACTATTGAAGTGATAAAAACTACAGATTTCACAAATATAAAGAATTATTGCCAAGAAAAACAATGCGCTTACAAGTCCATGGAAATCCTCAAAATTCTACGCACAATTTTTCATGACTATGTACAGGTTATTGAACTTTAAATATAATAGTAGCTTATTTAAGATGTTTGATTTTGTTAAATAAAATTAATCCTTCCATTAACACTTGGTTTTTGTACTTATGTTGTCAGTGAAGGTCACTCCAAATTATTTGTTCATTCTAGCTACGTTTGTTAACCCCATGGTTATCAATAATTCCGGGCCACTGACCCTGCAATGAATTGATCAAATTTAGATAGTCCACAAAAAGAATACCCAAAAGCTGCAATGTTCAATACACTTCAAGAGAAATTTGAATTCCTAGTAAAANATACACTTCAAGAGAAATTTGAATTCCTAGTAAAATAAGTAAAGGTGTATGCTGACAATAATTCCATTGTAAAGCACCATGCCACTGTTTTTATGGATCAGATAAAAAAAGATGATTACGTCACATAGGGTAAATACCCTTTGTTAAAGAATGAAATTTCCCTCACCTTTCGGAAATGTTTTGCAGTAGTGACCACATCGTAATATCCTTTCCTCCACAAAAGCTCTTCACCTTTCCNCTCACCTTTCGGAAATGTTTTGCAGTAGTGACCACATCGTAATATCCTTTCCTCCACAAAAGCTCTTCACCTTTCCGACCATAACCTATAGGATCGGAAAATATCAGCCTTTCGCAATATTCGCGCAATTTCATCCGTTGGACTTCCAAGGTCGCCGCAAAGAGGTCAATGCAAACTTCTGCTCGCCCACGGCTGTCATCCAGATGTCGCACAACATCAGATATTGCCCTTCAACATAAATATCATATTAGTTACATACAGGAAACAAGCTTTATCTAACAATGACGTCTCTTCTAGGTTAAAAATTAGAATTGCTTCTAATTTTACTTGCCTATACAGCCGCCGAGTTACGTCCACTCCCTCGCTTCTGACGTCCGTAATCGGATTGTAAGATTTCTTCATGGTGTCAACTCATTTTGGCCCAAAATTCTCTCAAGAAGCTTTCCTCATTTTCCTCTAATATCATACGTAAAATTTGGACTTTCATTATACCATAGTCCACCAGTCGTCATTTTGTCAATGTCAACACGAAAACAATTGACTGTAAGTGGAAATACTGATCATAGATAAAGTGGTATAGTGGTACTGCTAAACATATAATCAGATAACAAAAATTAGATTGACCTATAGTTGTTTATCTCAACAGAACACAATCTTTAAACGTATTGAAATTGTAGTGGCGATTGTATGAAACTACACATATAGTATACAATTTGTGCTATTAATTATATAAAATATATGATATGGATTAACTACAAATAACAGCAAAAATTTAATAATAGTTTGTTAATTTTTCTTTCCTTCACAGGCACATCAAAAACTTCTATGATTTTAACACTAGCTACTCTTCACAGAAAAAAATAGTTATATTGTTTCCAAACTTTGCCATGCTAAATGAGGACAGCGCCTAGTTATGAGATAAAATGTAATTGCTGTTACATTTACAATTTGCATTACAGAATAAACAATTATGAAACTATATTGAAATGCAGATTAAGAAATTACTTTTGAAAAATTAATAACAGTCGTAAGTACTTAAGTGGTAATTTTTTAATCACTTAAATAAAAAAGTAATAATATTTATAGAGTAAGTATGAAGAATTGCGAATTTTTTGAAGGAGACATAGTAGACCCACAAAAATTATATATATATGTGTGTGTGTGAGGGCGGGAGGGGGTGTTGCATAGCTTACCTGTTTGACATTTACGCAAGTGTGATGATACAATAAGCAGAACATCGAAAATAAAATAGATAAAATACGACAAGTTCGGCCACTTTGGATATGTTGGACACCATGTTGTATAACCTTGTAATACTTTAGTAAAGTAAACAAATGTGAATCGGCTGACACCTGTCTGCTGTTCAAGTGAGTAGAAATTACCATAGGTTAGCTGGAAGGTAAATGCAATACAGTATTGTTCGTGGTGAGTGGAGTGTTGCTACATACATGAATTGTGACGTCCGAATCCGACCGTGTGAAGGCTTGTGATTTAAGGATGGAGGGTGCAAGTACGAGTGCTTTTGTGCGTGACAGTCGTCTATGTGGTGGGTGTTACCTGGACGATAGCCAGTTTATTGAATAAATGTTGTTTTGGCCAACCTAGGTGAGTAAATTAACACACTTCCGGTATGTTTTATTATGTGTGGTATATATATATTGCAGGATTTGGCATTTTGTGGTATGTCGTCAAGAGTCAGTATATTTTTGTGAGTGCAGCTATTTGAAATATAGCAAAACTAACCGAATTCAACATAACTTCACAATATGTAACACACAGGTGTTGTTTGCATTGTGGCACGACGAAATACTGTCTTATATCCTGTATTTACATATCGTGATGTTAGGTAATGTTACAATAGGTATTTTTGCATTTAAAATATCTACATACAAAAATATAACGATAACATACATATTTTACAAATATTTTACACCACAATTTCCCTGATCTTCATAGCCCTCCCCACTATCGTATTTATGGTTTGTATAAATAATATGTTAATGCCCATAGTAAATTAGTGCTCTGTGTAATTAGTAGAGTGGAATTATACCACTTTCCATGATTTTTTCTTTTGTTTTCGGAAAAGTCGTTATTCTTTACAATTACCAAGATGGGTTCAGTTGGAATTTTGATTTTAAGGGCGCCAGCTTCTTAAAAGCCTGGCTGTTCGCCCGCATGGCTGCTTCTAGACTCACCTTGTGCCAACGATGATGCAATGTTGTTAAAGTAGCAGTCCTGTATGCCTGTCTAATGAGGATGTATGCCCCTCATTCGCCCCTAATTTCCGAGTGATATTGTTATGGCCATCTGAAACGCTGATAGAATGTACGTGCCCAACAATTACGTCACTTATGAGGTGTGGTAGTAGAGTGGGTAGAAGACCCAAAAAGTCAAGTGGTAGTGAAGCAGCAGACAGTGAAATAAAACAACCATTTTGATGAGTAGGATTTTACTTACTGCAAAGCTTTCACCAAAGAGGCACTTACATTTTTCCAACGACTAGGGTGCATTGGCAACCAGTACTGAACAAAAATTGACGCATTCCTGATAAATGAGATACATCGTAATTACATTCCTGGCACTTTTGAGTTGGCTGGACTTGGAGGTGGTGCTGCCTCGGGGTAGAGAAGAAGAAGATGTGTGGGCTGAGAGTGCGCAAGTAACAAACAGCGAGGACAATTTTCGATCATCCTAGGGGGGTGGCGGTGGGTAGTTGCCTGTTAGCCGTGGTGTAGCAGGGAGCATAGCAGTTCTCGGAAATGAAATTATGACTGACAATAACAACTCTATTCAGCCCTTATTCAGCTAATGTATATATACATATATTTCGTCGGAAGGAATTGCAGTACTAAAACTGTATATATATATATTTTTTATAGGATGATAAACATTTTTGTTTCCAAACTAGCATTTTCATTCCTAAAAGACAATCCTAAAAGTTCAAAGCAAAGCGAATATTTTTTCCAAACAAAAATAAATTTGGAATATTTTTAATGTACTAGTATGTAGAGGTACCTTACAATTTCTCCCATGCACAAAAAATCTTAAATAACTATCTGATCCCAGTATTCTTAGATAAAGAGTGGTGTTACAGATTACTAGAATTGCAATAAAACAATATAGGTATTGGAGCGAGTATAACAATGCCGAATGAACAGTTAAAGATTGATTCGGAGTTGCATGTTGATTCAACAAATACAACACTATTTATAAATATTTGTCAAGTATACAGCACTAGCTATGGAAAATATAATTTTTGGTTATGACGTAAATTTTACACCTTCTATATTTTTATCGTATGAATTTAACAGCTAAATNACAATTTCTCCCATGCACAAAAAATCTTAAATAACTATCTGATCCCAGTATTCTTAGATAAAGAGTGGTGTTACATATTACTAGAATTGCAATAAAACAATATAGGTATTGGAGCGAGTATAACAATGCCGAATGAACAGTTAAAGATTGATTCGGAGTTGCATGTTGATTCGACAAATACAACACTATTTATAAATATTTGTCAAGTATACAGCACTAGCTTTGGAAAATATAATTTTTGGTTATGACGTAAATTTTACACCTTCTATATTTTTATCGTATGAATTTAACAGCTAAATNTGGAAAATATAATTTTTGGTTATGACGTAAATTTTACACCTTCTATATTTTTATCGTATGAATTTAACAGCTAAATGGTAGCTAATTTGTTACACATATGTTCACATGCTGCGCACAAATACTTCACAGACAACTATTCCTACAAAAGAGATCGGTGAGCAGTATATAATAAAACGATTAATTTTTGTGTACCATGTACATAAATTTATTATAGATATTGATGTTGTAGAGCGCATGCTTTTTCTGAAAAACATCAGAGATGAAGCGAGTGTGCAATGGTTGTAATAAATAATAAGTAAGGCTCTTCAATACAGCTAAATGAGTAACATGCGGTTGTGTAACGACATTTGCTTTTACTTTTTTCATCACTTCCAAATAACAATTTTTAAATTTATTTTTTATTACTGAAATATAATGACTGATAGGCCTATTTCAACAGTAAAAACAAAATATACTTGTTTATTCTGTTCAGTTTCAAACTCAATCGGATAAAAGAGGTAATTTTAGTTAAGTAAACATTTTATAATTGTTAAAAAAAATTAGTAAATTTTGTTTTGTGATATTTATTAGGAAAGTTTAAAAGATAAAATATGGTACCGATGTTTATTTGTTCCGTTTTCGTTTTTGTTATAATTCAGTCACATATTCTTGTGTAATTATTATGCACTCATAAACTTCAACTATGTAAAACACTAATGGATTTACTCAAAAGGTTTTTTTTTCTCCTGTTTATCAGATTTTTCGCAAAACTGTCTGCAAATGGAAATCCACGAACTTTGTTTTTTGATACGTTTGTGGAATTCTTCCAAGGCATTTTTTNGCAAAACTGTCTGCAAATGGAAATCCACGAACTTTGTTTTTTGATACGTTTGTGGAATTCTTCCAAGGCATTTTTTCTAAAACTCTGTATGCTTCTCCACATCTTATGTGAAGAGTTATAAATCTGAAAACATTGTCAAGCCCACGAGGGTGTTATCTCACAGTTACGGCAAATAACCGCATGTGTGCATTGGCCGATTGACAGCCTAGTACTACAAAGCGGCGATGCGGCGGCAACGGAGATACATGTGCACCGACACTGATTCATTTCAGCTAGCCAACAATGCTGTTGTGTACCAGTCAGAGGTAGTTGTATCGGTACAGAGTGATTCATAGCAACCGAGCTGTGCAGGATTACCTGAGAAGCAACCTTTGTGACGCGTCACTTGGCCTTCGCCTGCTCTATCTGGACGCTTTTCTGTTCGATTCAACTGACGCGTGACAGGTACAGAGGATAGGAATTGTGCTGTATTCGCACCCTGAGAAATAATCCCCGGGGAAGTCCCGACGTATCAAAACTTTCGGGGATGTATGGCAGCCGAAGGAAACAGGGAAAGTCCCGAAAATTAGCTGATATAAGCCCTCGGCGAAGGATACATGGTAACCCCCTGGACGAGATACTGCGACACAGCTGCCGGGGACCCCCGAAACGCTTGCTACACCCCGCCCTCCACCCCTAGTTTGAGCGCGAGAGCAGCTGAGGAGACACTAAATCCTATACAAAAAAATGTGCGAAGGAAATGAGGGAACCCCCGGTTTCTCTAGACACAATCTGCTGACAGCCAATTTGAATATATCGAGAGGCGGGTTAAATTCGGCAGCAGTCGAGGTTCGAGGTCATTCAGTCGCGAGCATACAGTCGCGAGCATTCAGTTGTCGTTAGTCGTGAGCAGTCGTTCGAGAGGAGTTNCAGGAGTTGTTCAACCGCGAAGCAAGACAGAGAAGGCAGTTAGGCGAGAGGCAGTTGGATCAATGGGCCGGAGTTCGGACCTGGCCCAAGCAGTCAGTTGTAATCAATTGTTCGGGAGCAATTATCACCAGCTGAGACGGGAGTTGTTCGGCAGTACAGCCGAGGAGACGAGATAGATGTAACCGAAACAGGAGAATCAGAAACGGGAGTAAACAGTCGTG